>JAQMYL010000010.1:152085-167085 GCA_030014365.1 Clarias pachynema | reverse complement strand
AAATCCGTCCCAGTTTCAGCTTTGGAGTAAAAATTAAATTTGCTTTAAATCAGCTGCAAACATCACACACACACTCACTCACGCACACACACACTTAAAGCTTAGCCTCAGGCCAAACTACAGTATAATAATAATAATATAAACTACAGTCAGAACATCCAGGTCAATAAGAGGTTAAATTAGACCTTCAGTCAGCTGTGATGATGGTGAAGGTGATGATGGTGAAGGTGATGCAAACCTCCATTTTTATCTCAGAAACATCGCAATGCTTTGATCCTCTCTGCCCGTTTGTCTGTCTCTGTGTCTGTCTTTCTGTCTGTCTGTCTGTGACTGTCTGTCTGTCTCTGTCTCTCTCTGTCTTTCTCTCTGTCTCTCTCTGTGACTGTCCGTCTGTCTGTCTGTCTGTCTCTCTTTCTGTCTCTGTCTGTGTGTCTCTGTCTGTCTCTGTGACTGTCTGTCTGTCTCTGTCTGTCTGTCTGTCTGTCTCGCTGTCTGTCTGTCTGTCTCTGTCTCTCGCTGTCTTTCTCTCTCTGTCTCTGTGACTCTCTGTCTCTCTGTCTGTCTCTGTCTCTCTCTGTGTCTCTGTTTCTGTCTGTCTGTCTCTGTGACTGTCTGTCTGTCTTTCTGTCTCGCTGTCTGTCTGTCTGTCTCTGTCTCTCACTGTCTTTCTCTCTCTGTGTCTGACTCTCTCTCTGTCTGACTCTCTCTCTGTCTGTCTGTCTCTCTGTCTGTCTCTGTGTCTCTGTCTGTCTCTGTGACTGTCTCTCTGTCTGTCTGTCTCTGTCTCTTGCTGCTCAAATTCTATGACCCGTCAGTCTACATCAGCTTTAACTCTCTCTCTGTCTGTCTGTCTGTCTGAACTCCAGCTCTCTGTCCCACCTCTCACTGCACATCACACACTCAATTATAACCTCACAATAAGTGATTAATTTATTTTAAATAGATCTTATCCCTTATTACAAACATCTTCTGATCTTCTCATCTCACACACTGCTAAGACCTTCCATGTTCTTTCATCTGAACGCTGAGGTTCCTGTGATTGCCCTCACCCTGGACCTCTGACTTCTGCTCTCCTGTGCCTGATCTCACTCTCTCACACACACACAGGATATAAAGCAGGAGAAACTTAACCCCTTAACCCAGGCAAACTTCATGGTGTGTGTGTGTGTGTGTGTGTGTGAGAGAGGTATCTCCTCTAAATTCTTTGTTACTGAGTCCTGCGCTCTGATTGGTCAGAAGGTGTTGGTTAATTCTCTCTAACCGAAGCTCTGACAGTAGTGAAGGTTTATGTTAATGTTCTCACTATGATGTCGTTTCCATAGTAACGACTCATTCACAGGGACGGGTACAGCGCACACACCACGGGAAGGAGTCTCCAGTGTCAGCACTGAGTCACTGTGTGTTTATAACTGCTATAACGCTAGTGACAAACATTAAACTTAACTATAAACAAGAAAAATACAACATGGAATAAATAAATATGAATAAATAATAATAATTAATGTGCTGTTTGTTTTTCTGCAGTGGTTCAGGTACAGACTGACTGTGTGTGTGTGTGTGTGTGTGTAGGTGGTGTGAGCATGATATCTGTCCTGTAGTGAGCGGGGAGCTCCGAGGGTGTTACGGCACCGACGCTACACTGAACGACTCTCAGCTTGTTTACCAAGGACTGGAGAAGCAGGACGCCTGAGAGAGAGCACACACACACACACGCAAACAAAATAATAACTAATAGAATGAGCATGGAACAGTGACGTGTAATAAAGATAATAATGTTAGCATTAATTAGAGTAACGATGCAGTTTACTGTGAATTATTACAGCGTGATTAGCTCAAGGCCCCGACTCGGCCTCTAAACTCTCCAGATCACAATCTGATCGAGCCCCATCCACAGGACGAACACATCCGATCCGCAGAGGCTCCGTCCCTCACAGAGCACTCAAAGGATCCGTCTCCAATATCCTGGTGCCCACAGGGGTAACAGAAAACTATTTTTGTATTGTTATGATACACGTTATTGTTGATTCATGTGTGTGTGTATATATATATAAATATAACATTTGTGTAATTAATGTAATGTTATTGTAATTAGTAGACAATCATTAATCTACACCAAACATCGCATAATACTGTGTTTAAAGGAATGTTAATACATTATATAAATAATTTGTCACATGAAGTTGAGTTACATGTGTTTAAAGTGTTAACTGATCTCAGTATAAATACACACACTCCTGTAAGTCTCCACACAATGAAGAGTGTGGAGTGATGAGGGCGACCCGGGACGAAGTTCTGGAGAATCTGATTCTCGTGAGACCCAGTGAGAAACAGGTGCAGGTGATGACAGATGATCAGGAGGTGATTAGTATACAGCTGATGCTGAATGCTGAGGGGTTGGAACAGACGAGAGGGGAAGTGAGGTCGCTGCTGAGGCTGTTACATAAACAACCTACGTTTTTAAATTGTATCTTTGGGACCTTTGCAGCCAGTCAGAGTAAAACATCTGTTCCTGTGTGTTAATTTAATCTACATCATTTCACTTTATTTAGTATGGGGGCGGGGTCAAGACTTTTGCACAGTACTCTAGATCAAGGCTGTAAGATGACAGAACCACAAGTCTGCTTTGAGAACTGTGTCCAGCTAACATCTGTGAGTGAACACTAGACTAAACACTCCATACACACCACGGAACATGGAATGACCCGAACCCTCCAGACGTCAGACAGACAGACCGAACCCTCCGTATGGTTGTGAAAAGGTTTTCTGCTCTGGTGAAACCTGAAGTGAAATTGGTCTGTGTATCAGAAACCCAGCACAGTGAGAGCACCATCAGCTGGATGACGCGCGGTGATGTGTGGAGTTACACAGTTACCCCCTGAGTAATTACTCACAGGCATCACATACAGGCGTCATCACTACAGCACACAGGAAGTGATTTTCTTGGTGAAGATTGTGATTGGCCGGGCAGTAGGAAGTGTAAAGTGTTACAGGTAAAGAGTAAGAAGAGTTGCACTCCTCTGTGTGTGTGTGTGCGCGCGCGCGCGCATGCACACATTTATTCCGTTATCCGAACTGATGGATCAATACGCACTCGGCCTTAAAGTGGACACACTGTCTCCAATTACACCATCTCTCTCTCTCTCTCTCTCTCTCTCCATCTGCTTCCCTATCTTACTCTTTTTGTAAAGTTCAGCATCACTGTGTGTGTGCATGACCTTTCAGTTTGTAGTGTTGAGCAGCTCTTTATCAGCTCTGCTGGGTTACGGCTGATGAGTGGCCTTTCCAGCCACTAACTCTTCTGAACACACACACACACACACACACACACAGAGTGTTAGCTGGAAATGTCTATAGGGCAGACATATGATCAATTTAAACAGCTGTTCCTGTGTGGAAACACTCATATTTTCATTTTCCTGCATTCAAACAGCAGAAGCTTTCAACTTTTAGGAAGTGAGCTGGATGTAGTACAACTGACGTCATGAACACAATGGCACTAAACAACACACAGTAACACTAATATGTCAGTGTGTGTGATGCTATCATGTAATTGGTGAATACAGTTCTGCTCAGAAGTTTACACACCCTGGACATGTACCGCTCCATAAAGAGATGTTTTTTAATGAGACTCAGATTCGACTATGAAGGATCACAACATCACACAATCATTACACAGAGCATGATGAGAGAAAAAAACAAAGAGATGGTCCTTCTCAAAAGTTTGCGTACCTGTTGTTCTCAATGCTGTGTGTTGCTGCTTTAGTGTCACTGCTGGCTTGTAGTTTTCTGTGATAGTTTTGGATGAGACTCTTGAATGAGGTCCAATAAATTCTTGGTTTGTCTTGCATGAACTGTACATTTGAGACCCTCACAAAGCTCCTCAATAATAGTGAGGTCATGAAGACTGTTGGCTGCTGCAGAACCTTCACGTCTTCCTCACATGGCCTCACACTATATCGAGTGTGTCTCATGTGCAGCTTCAGGGCTGATGAGCCTAATGAAACCAGGGGCTGTATTCACTAATTTACTAAGAGTAGGAAATCACTCCTATGTGGACAAAAATTTTCACAGTGAAGCCATTTTGTTTCCTACTTTCAGGAGTAGGAGTAAGAGCTAATTATCAAGATTTTAAAAATAAGAAATCAGTCCTATCTCCACCAAAATATAGGAGAGCTCCGGAGGTGTCCTAACTGATTAGGAGTAGTGAGGATTTAATGGTGGTCAGGCAGAGACGTGCACGGAGGAGAGACATTTTAGTAACACTGAGTGACACAGAGCTCATAAAAGACAGCCTTTTATGAATTATAGACAAGTCTAAAATAACAAAATTGATGTGATTGATTTAAAACTTAATTACACCTAATGTGCACCTAATGTTTAGAAATAAATAAATAAAAAGATAAATTAAATCAGTTCATCTAGAATGTTTAAAAAAAAATGTTCAGAGATAGTTAAAAAATCTTAAAACATAGTTGATAATAGATTCCTAATTTTGTGGTTGAGGGAAGAAAATGTATGTGGCTTGTTATTCGTTTAGCACTTGAAAACATGGTTGTTTGGCAACCTAGCCCAAGTGAAGTAAGCTGTCCATCATAGTTTGCATAGAGTTGCACTAGGACCCATCCTAGTGCAAAGAGCCGGGAGTTAAAGGAAACCCTGTAGAGAGAGTCCAAGGGCTTGTTAACGGAATACCTGTGGAGACTAGACCAGTTACGAAGCACATGTTGTGTGTTTGGAAGGATGAATGTGCCATTTACGAAGGTGGATGCAGAATTTACAGAGTGGTAATGGACATATTTCAGCTCTGAGTAAGTTTACAGATGCTATGTACATCTTTATAGTTGTTTATGTAGTTACCCACGATTAATGTGGTGATTATGTAAAATACTCTGTTTTGATAAAATGAGTTTACGTGATTTTGAATGTGCACAGAGTGACAGCTGTCTTGCATGTTGGTACTGGAAAGAACAGAGTCTTTCTTTGGATTTCTTGGTGTGGGTTTCCCGCTCAACCATCGCCCTGCAGGACTGCTGGACTCTTCTGAGTGCTGGGCTCGAGTTGCTGGTGGTTGCTAGCACAGTCTCACAGTGCCTAATATGACACGGATGACTGACTGCACATAAAGGTTGTGAGTACAGAAACACTTTTGCACGTGCATTTTATTTTGTTGCTTTCCTGGGAAAGTGAAGTGGCCACATAGTTTTAGGCCTCTACAATGCACCGTTCTTATTTATTTATTTTAGAGACATTAGTTAATATTCTTGTGTGAATTTTTGTTGGTTTATATGTTAGTGAAATGTATATAACTGTTTGATAAGGTAAAAAGTTTTGTGAAACTTGAGCTGCCAGTGATTTTTTTTATTTTTCTTCTTGAAGTTTGACTAAATGTACATTTTTATCTAAAGACTTGTGTTGGTGTTAAATATTTACAGTACATTTAGTAACTTAATTGGTTTCTCGGGTTAAACCATAGAGGTTAAGCTATCGAGTGGTATAAAGTAGAGTGATACTCTTAGTCGGTTGAACTTTATATATATAATCATACTAAGTGGAGGCACTGTCTATTCTTTTAAAATTTTGTGGAATATTCAAAACTATTGGAACACGTAGTTTTAACAGTACCCAGGTTACTGCAGTTAAAATACCTCTATAAAGAATCCAGGGCCCCGTCCATAGTACGACAACACCCTTTATAATTGGCGCCAAATACTAGCTACATGGGACGGGTGCTACACAAATGTGGAGATAGCATTCGCTAGGATTGCAGTTGCTGGGATTTGCATTCCCTTTGATTAGTGTTTGCTGAGATACTGTCTTTTTTTTTTGTATAAATCCAGCTTAACTTTGGTTTTAGAAACAATAATATATATTTTTTAATAATGTAAAGCACATAGCAGACATGGAAAACCTCTTCAGTTGGTTAACTGGTGGAGAGGTGTGGGAATAGATATAACTCATGCCATTATGTTATGGGGTGTCGCTGAAGATGAAGACATCAACAGTTTTGAAGAGACAATGGAAACCATTAAAGCACTGGCCAAAGTTTAGTGAGGGGCAAAGTGTTTGATGCTGAAAATGAAACATTGACAGTGTTATGTGAGTGCCGTGAGGTAATAGACCCCTTAAAGGTGCCATCTAAAGCATCCCAATAACAGGAGGGGACTATTGGAAAACAGTAGTAGTACAGCAAGAGACCAGTAGTTCAAATTTCAAAGGGAGGTTTGCCAAGTTCGCTTGGCACCAGCTGACATTGAAGATGTGAGGTGCCATCTGCAGCAACTGCTCACTGCTGGTATTTTGAAAGAGTCCCGAAGCCCATATGCTAGTGTCCGAATGTGCGTAGACTATCGTACCCTCAACAGTCATACGATCCCAGACCAGTAAACAATGCCTCGCATCGATGACTGTCTCTGGCAGTAAGTGGTTCTCCGTATTAGATTTGTGGAGTGGTTATTATCAGATACTTATGGCTGAGGAGGATAAAGAAAAGATTGCTTTCATTTGTCCTCTCGGGTTTTTCCAATTTGAGAGGATGCCTCAAGGTATCACTGAAGTTCCAGCCACATTTCAACACCTCATGGAGAGAGCAGTTGGTGATATGCGTCTTCCCCAGGTCATAGTGTACCTTGATGATGTCGTTGTTTTTGGGAGGACTCTTGAACATGACCAACGTCTCCTAAAGGTACTTGATAGGCTGGAGGAGGTTGGGTTAAAAGTGTCAGTTTTGTCAACCCAGCGTCAAGTATGTTGGTCATATCGTCTCAGAGGCTGGTATCGCCACCGATCCAGAGAAAGTGGAGGTGGTAAAAAACTGGCAAGAGCCCACAGATCTTAGGTCTTTGAAATCCTTCCTGGGTTTCTGTGGCTACTATTAACCATTCGGAGAAAAGGGAGAAAAGCTCAAGTAAATGATTTAAATCAGACATACTTTAGAGCATCTGAACCCTTTGGAGAATGATGGGACCAAACATGTCGAGATGCGTTCAAACGAATCATTGATGCGCTCATACATGCACCAGTTCTGGCATTTGCTGACCACACTAAGCCAGTAATCATGGCTTAGGGTCTGTGTTAAATCAGGACTACCCAGAGGGTCTCAGGCCCAAAAGACTCCAGACTGCTCAAAAGTTGGATTCAGTCATTGGTCCAGTTAGAACTGCCATGGAAGATGGTAAAATTCCAGGTTGTTCAAAGAATGATCCTGCTGAACTTGCACTACTTAGGCAAGAAAGCCCCAAGCTAGAGCTGAAAATGCATGGAATACTTAAAGCATGGACTACTATACAGGATCAGACAGACATTCTCTGGTGGAAGATCCTAACAGTTGGTCTTACCTGAGCAATATCGCACAGCAGTACTAAGGTCATTATATGATGAATGTGGACACTTGGGACTGGAGAGAACTTTACAACTGCTTAAAGACAGATTCTGTTGGCTGCGTATGACAGCTGAGGTGGAACAATATATCAAGCCATGTGGAAGATATGTTACAGGAAGACACTCCCTCAGCGTGCATCACCATTGAATCAGATCACTAGTAAGGCACCACTAGATCTAGTCTGCATTGATTTCTTGCAGATAGAGCCAGACATTAAAGGAATAGGGAATGTATTAATAGTAACTGACCATTTCTCGAGATATGCGCAAGTGTTTCCCACAAAAGATCAAAAAGCCAGTACTGTTGCCAAAGTTCTATAGGAGAAATACTTTGTGCATTATTGTCTTCCAACAAGAATACCTTCGGACCAAGGCAGAGATTTTGAGAGCCGTTTAATCAAGGAGCTCCTTTCAATGCTTGGAGTCGGGAAGTCCCGCACATCACCGTACCACCCTCAGGGTGATGCTCTGCCTGAACGCTTCAATCGAACACTATGCGTTGTCTATGCTTGGATACAGTTAAGAAACAGAACTGGAGTCAAGATATTAGCCAGTTAGTGCATGCATACAATTGAACAAAGAATGATGCTCCCGGATACTCTTCATATTTCATAATGTTCGGGAGAGAGGCAAGACTCCCGGTGGAAATTAGATTTTAGTACGTTGGTCTCACAGGAAAACACAAATTGCAGGATCGCTGGAGAACCATACCTTACGTTGGAGTCAAAAAGTTTCCGACATACCATATCAAGTAAAACCAGAATATGGTTCTGGAGTGGTCAAAACTCTTCACAGAGACCATCTATTACCCATTAGATACTTGGTCAGGATGCCAGAGACTCCAGAAAATGGGTCATAAACCACCTATTACAAGAATGCAGCATGCACAAAAGCAGCAACAGCATTCTTTGATATCTGCTCATCAGAGCATTCACTCCGATATCCATTTTATGATATGGATGATGTGAGAAGACACCTATTGATACCTCTTAATCAGTCTGACCAGGATCTAGACTTTGCAAAGGAAGACTCTAGATTGTCTGAAGCTGAACAAAATGAGATGTGTCTTCAAATGCCGCTGACACTTCGCCTACCGAGGATGAGGAACATTAAACCCTTGGCAGTGTCTCAGAAACAAGTGTAGAGCAAAAGGCTCATAGTTCATCAGAGTTGCTACTAAAAATGTTAACTGAAGCTAATTGTGATTAGCATAATCACATGCTAATGCTACTGATATTGACTGTAAAGGTGATAGCAGTGTGTATGTAGTTACCCATGGTTAATGTGGTCATTATGTAAAATACTAATAATAATATTATGAGTTTAAGTGATTTTGAATGTACACAGAGTGACAGCTGTCTTGCAGGTTGGTAGTGGAGTCTTTCTTTGGATTTCTTTGTGTGAGTTTCCCGCTCAACTATCACCCTGCAGGACTGCTGGTCTCTTCTGAGTGCTGGGCTCGAGTTGCTGGTGGTTGTGGCAAATACTAGCTACACATGTTTGGACAAAAATAGAATACTGCACTTTATTTGAATCGCGTGTGGTATGTAACTGGTACATTATTGAACATGTCGTATGTTGTCTCCACAGATGACTGATACTGTACGATTTTTAGTAACAGTGAAGATGTCGCTTTGAAACAGTGACACAGCGGAAATAATAAACTTACTATAAATAAGTTTTGTCTGTGTGTATAAAGCTTTTACACAGCTGCGCTGATTTCACTATTTAAATTTTCTACCGTTTAAAACAACAAAAACCTGTAAAAACTACAACACCCACTAAAACATGCAGCCTATTTTACATCTCTCAGTGTCGTAAAAAGTGACGTCACACGGGTGATTCTGAGACACCTTTTTTTTTTTTTTTTTTTTTTTTAAAAGCCTGACTAGGTGCTAGTGTGTATGGCGTATGTTTTGTGGCATTGGTGCAAGGATCATGCAGCTCATTTTCAGCCCATGTACAGCCCAAGCATCTTGGTGCAGACCTGGATGAAATCAGCATGTTTTAAAGTGTACAGTACTGTGCAAAAGTCTTTACTCCCTCCTCATTTTTTTAATATTTTGCTTCCAGACATTCTTGTATGTTTAATGTAGTCTTGAGGAATATTTCTCCAGGCTTCCTGAAGGACGTTTATGTCTCTCGTCATGTTCACTCCAGTCCCTGTACCTGAGCAGTTTCAGAGGAATGTGTTTGTTAAGCCACACAGTGACCTACAGTATGAATTATTCAAGCATAAAAACATCTAACTTAAGTTCTGACCCAGTGAGAAACAGGTGATGACAGATGATCAGGAGGTGATTAGTATACTGCTGATGTTGAATGTTGAGTGGTTGGAACAGACGAGAGGGAAAATGAGGTCGCTGCTGAGGCTGTTACATAAATAAACCGCAGTAACACATTTGCTCCTGTTAATTTAATTTAATTTAATTTGATTTAATATTGATTTTGCACAGTACTCATGATTGGGGTCATTTGAGTGAATTCAGTAATTATTTTAATTTAGAAGGTGTTTATATAATTGTGATTATACGTGGCTTCACCTCATGACCATCATTACATGTAGACTGTACGTGTGTTTCTCGCTGCACGTACATAATGTAGCGAACAAAACTCTCATACAGTATCAATATATAAGTGTGTTTAAGTGCTAAATGTCTGTATAATGCACACATATGCTCACACACACACTCAAAAATATTTCACACACACATAAACTCAAACAAAACCATTCTTTGTTGTTGCTTTGGCAACAAAATATCATGAAATGTAACTGTGATATTATTTTAGCTCTCTCCCTTTCTCTGTATATAAAGTGTGTGTGTGTGTGTGTGTGTGTGTGTGTGTGTGTGTGTGTGTGCGCGTGTGAGTGACCTTTAAGTTATGGTGTCGAGCAGCTTTTTATCGGCTCTGTTGGGTTACAGCTGATGAGTGGCCTTTCCATCTAACTCATCCGAACAGACGCACACCCACACGCACACACACACAGAACTCTTTGTCTCTGGAGGGTGTGTGTGTGTGTGTGTGTGTGTGTGTGTGTGTGTGTGTGTGCGCGCGCGTGCGCGCAATCATGTGTAAAAGTTAGTGCCCCCTCTTTTAATTCTATGTGTTTTTGTGTTAAACATAATAAAAATCATCTGATTGTAGTGAGTCTCAGTTTTTGGCAAATACAACCTCAGACAAACAACAACATACTGTATAGCTTTTTTCACCGTGCCATTATTATTTAACAAAAAAGAAAAGAAAAAAAACATGCGGTTATTATTAAGTCCGCCCCTTACTGCTTCCACAGGATGTAAGAGATATAAGTTGTAGCCGCTTGCTGCTAATCATCAGCCCTTTCACAATTCACAAAACTGCATCTGAACAAACCACAATATTTATGGAACAATGTCCTATGGACAGATGAGGCCAAAGTTGTTTGGCCTTAATGCCCATCGCCATTAGGTGAATAACAAACGCCATTTAAAAAGAAACGCCTCATATGGGAGTGATGATTTGGGCTTGTTTTTGCAAACACAGAATATTCTAGAGACAAATTTGAGGCCATGTGTCCAACAGCTAAAGCTTGGTCAAAGTCAGGTTATATAACAGGACAATGATCCGAAACACACCAGTAAATCTCCATCAGACCGGCTGAAAAATAAAAGAATCAGGGTTTTGGAATGGCTGAGTCAAAGCCCAGACCTCAACCCAACCGAAATGCTGTGTCGGGACCTTAAGAGAGCTGTGCATAAGTAAATGCCCAATAACCTTACTGAACTGAAGCGATGTTTGTTTTAAAGAAGAACTGACCACTATCTGTCTTTATGTTAAATAATACTCCTATCTCACCTATACGCGCAGTAAGTACAGCTCATCACGATTCACTGCAAGCTTTGGTGTAGTGATTGTTTCCAATCTTCCTGCGCAAAAAATGAAACATGTTTAAGATTTTTGGTGGTCCTAGCGGAAGCTTGTGAACCCTTCAGAACCTCAAACCGCATAGTTGAGATAGGGGTGTAAATAAAATAAATGATAGTTATAATGACTATTAGTTAAAATAGTTATATGATGTTGTTAGTCTAACGTTGTATTTGCCGAATACTGAGACCCGCTATGATCAGATGATTTTTTAAATATGTTTTTATACATAAAAAAAACACAGAATTAGAAGGGGGGAGGCACAAACGCTTACAAATTACTATCTGTGGGTGTTTAGGACTGTGTGAGGGTGTGACTGTGTAGGTGTCTGTGGCTGTGATATTATTTCAGCTCCTTCCCTCTCTTTGTATAAGTGTGTGTGTGTGTGTGTGTGTGTACGCGCAGCAGTTTCTCTTGTTGGAGATTTCTTTTTGAGCCTTGGATGCACTTCACTGCACTATTGGAATCTGGGGACCTAAATCACACACACACACACACACACACACCCTTACTGATGTGTGTGTGTGTGTGTGTGTGTGTGTGTGTGTGTGTGTGTGTGTGTGTGTGTGTGTGTGTGTGATAAGTATAATTGCATCAGGCTGCAGTCAGAACAGAACATTATACAAGTCCTGCACACTGAAGGACAGAACGTATCACTCTGCATTCACACCGTACGCTGACTCCCCTCCGTCTCTCTGCACTGTGTTCACGACTAAGCGACAGAGTGACAGGCCATCATTCATGTTCTACCTATGTGGTTTCTCTAAATCTTACATTTAGATTAGACTAGATTAGATTTGACTTTATTGCCATTGTGTGAAGCACATGTTAGATACAGTTAGCTTGCTTTGCTAATCTGATCTGAGAATGAAGTCTGATGCGTGACATGTAACTACAACAACAGATGTTCACACTAATTAGTGTGTTATTGAATTGGTGTTCACTGTGTCATGTCCTCAAGTGACAACAAAAGCCTTGTTACACTAGAGACAGATCCAGTTTCCTCCCTCGTCCCCAAAATATGCAAGATATGAGAGGTGAGCTTCTCATTCTGTTTATTATAATATGTCCTTAGTTGCATTGTAATATTTTCATAACTGGAACTATAACCAAAATGTGTGTATGTAGACGTATTGGGGGTCTTTTTATTTAAAATGCAACATTTTATTTTATTTCTGATCAAAAGAACGAAATGAACTAAATGACTCAAAAAAGATTCGATCATTTTGATGAACGAGATTCAAAGAACCGAGTCACTAAAATGATTCAAACTTCACATTACTATTCCACAGTGTTCAGTTTTAGGCCCACAGTTTTTTTCTCTTTACATGCTTCCTCCAAACGACATAATTCGTAAGCATGGTATTCGTTTTCACTGTTTTGCTCATGACACACGGTTGCTGGTAACCGAGAAAATAATTTAAAATGCTTTGTCATTTTTGATCAAATACATAAGTGTAGTACATCATTTATTTATGTATACTCACAATATCCACAAAACATTGTGCTTTTGTAAAATAAAGAAAATAAACAGGGTGTGCTTTTAGCCGTCTCAGTCTCCGCAAATATCTTTCTGAAACAAGTCGCTAAAATGAGCTGAAAGTCTGTGCATACTCCACACACAGACATGATAAATATATCTATAGAAAGATTAAAGGGTCTACTTTTAAATGAAGCAGCTTCAATCAAAAATAAATATTCTCAGCTTATATAATCCGTATGAATCCAAGGAGAGGCACAGTGTTTCCGTCTCACTTCATTATCTAATAATGCCCTGAGACAGGACACGCCCA
Source organism: Clarias pachynema (assembly GCA_030014365.1). Lineage (NCBI taxonomy): Eukaryota > Metazoa > Chordata > Actinopteri > Siluriformes > Clariidae > Clarias > Clarias pachynema. Next base: position 154,012 of record JAQMYL010000010.1, on the reverse strand, counting down.
CATGCTATTCACAGGGGAAACAGTCTGGGTAATCTACATACAAAGCCACGCCCCCAACGCACACACAGAGTCACTAAGTTTTCTGCACGTGTGGAAGACGTCACATGCTGTAGGAGTTTCTGAAGCTCTACAGAATGTTCTGGACAGTGGGAGGAGTTTAGCTTTTTCTCAGAACAACACTGAGACTCAAGTTTGAAGTTTTTATTGTCATATGCACAGTAAAGAAACGTCCCCGCCCCCGTACAATGAAATTCTTTCTTTGCTATCCCACTAAAAAAGTAGAAATAAACATAAAATAGAATTAAATTAAGTTTTATGTAAACTGTCTATGTGGTGTACAAATTAAAGGTGTATGGAAAGTCTTCAATATGTTTGATAAAAAAAGGAAAAAAATTCAACTTATTAAGTCTTATATAATCCTCATTCTGATGATAAAAAAACTGATATTATTTAATTTAGCCAGCTTATATGAAACATTGTCTTTCAATGTCACATAGTTTAGGTTAGCATTTAAATAACACTGCTAATCATGCTACATACACTTATGTAGCTTAGCACAACCATGTTAGCTCCAGGTGGCTAAGCTAATGCCTTATGTAAATTACAGATGTTGTCTGATGGAAATGGTAATGCAAAAGTTATAAGTAATTGTATGACATTACAAAAGCCTGTGTTGTCTTTATGCATGGTCATTAGTGATTGATGATGATAATAAACAGTAGTTTATTTTATTGTGTTTTTATAAACAGTTGTAAAAGTGTAAATGTTCAGCCACCTGTTTGATAGAAAGCAAATGCAAAAAAGCAGGTCAGATACTGTACAGACGGCCCATTACTTTTTCATGGAAAACACATGATGATGTCACTCTGAGATTCCTCCCCGCATGGGAACCTGGACCTCAACTGGGGTCTGGATTCAGGACAGATCTCTTGTATTTTTAAAGTGGATAGACACACAGTAAGTATCTGTCTGCACCTGTGACTGTGTACAACCAGCACATGGACTGACCTCGGGTGACAGAAATGTTGTCACTGCTGGTCACAGGGTCTGTGTGCATTGTAAAGCAGTGTACGGTAAGCAGCAAAAACGCCATGGAAATATCAAGTATGCATTGTTCACTTGTGTCTGCAGTTGAACAGAAACTGCTTTTCGAGAGTGGCACAGAGATGTATGACTGTGTATAGGGTGTAAGAGTGGGCTTTTACAAACCTAACAACCTTTTTTCATTGTGCAATGCTCCTATTTGCACTGTTTTACCCTGAATGTCTGTTTGCACGGCCATATTTATGCCATAAATGTGCCTTCTGTGTATCATCTCTGTCCCTCTACACTCAATCCTGGACATTTTCATTGTACTATGTGAGGGAGTGAGTGAGTGAGCTTTCTTATCTGAGTTATTTTTGCCTGTCAGTTAACTCTATTCTAAATGAACTACAAAAGTTTTTTTCTTTTGTCCACTAATTATTTTCTTGTAGCACTTCCCTCTCTATCACATGACTGAGTGATTGTCACATCATTTTGAAGTAAAAGCTCTAGCTTACAAGATAGAGGTCACATCCAAGTCTTGTACACAAATGTTATGAATGTGTTTTGTGGACTTATTTCATTTGTATTTTCTCCAAAACTTGTACATACAAGCTGCTCACATATTACTGTAGCCTAGTTTGTGCTGAATACAGTGTAATCAGACTTTAGCCATTTATATGTTTATAAGTAACTTAAAAATGCACAAATGTCAGGACATTTCAGAGCTTCTTTAGAGCCCCAAAACACAGGCAGTATTTAAATATTAAGCATTTAAATGAAGACTAGTTCATGCTTTTATCACCTCTAGGTTGGACTATTGTAATGCCTTACTGTCTGGTTGTTCAATTAGGTGCATAAACAAGCTTCAGTTAGTCCAGAATGCAGCAGCGAGAGTCCTCAC
>JAQMYL010000009.1:27547323-27557340 GCA_030014365.1 Clarias pachynema | reverse complement strand
TGTGTGTGTGTCTGTGTTATGGATATTTTGGCTAAAGGGGTACAGGACAGTGTGTTGCCATGGTGATGAATCCACATCACTATGTTTTGGCCGACGGTGGGAGGTTTCATCGGCGGGGTGTCCTCTCCTCACACTGACGCGAGACGCCCCGAGCACCAGCGCTGTCTCTGGTGCATGTCACTCATATCGGTTTATTGTGTTCAGGAATGAAGGACAGCTGAGGAACATGCCATAATAAACCTTAAAGCATTAGCAAGAAGACTGGCTACTAATCCGCTAACGTGTGTAACGGTCACGGCCGATGCTGTAATGATAATTGTAATGATAATTACTAACCAATCCTAGCTCCGCCCCCAGCCCTAGCTCTCACCCGGACGCGGCTCATGGCCTCCTGAGCCTGCTGCATGCGGGAGCTCTTACTCGGCGTTCTCTCAGACAGCAGCTGAGTGGAACCCAAAAAACTGGCTGCGAATATGATTCCATCGATTAAATCATCTGGATCACACGGACCTGGAACTGACACGACAATCACTGAACAGTGGCAGCAAGACCTCCATTTTATGCTTTATTCCTCTCCTACTGGAACCCTGTCCAGTTAGAGTTAAGTAACGGGAGCTTACCATCAACATACGTAGGGAAAGCAGCCAGGTTTCTTCTGAGCTGAAAATAAGAACAAGACGTTGTCAGTAAACTGGACTACAGACGGTAAAAAGTCGTTAAAGTGTTACAGGCCTCAGCCATTCACCTCTTCAGCTGTCGGTAAACTGGGACTGAGGTCCGCTTCCTGGTGCTCATGGGCTCTGGAAGATTCTGCTCCCAGAGGAACTGCAGGATCTAAAGCTGGAACCTGGGAACATATCTGAGAGAGAACAGCAAAGGGCCATGAAAGAATACTGAATAACGCTAACCTCGGGTGAGGATGGAGACTGTAATGGCGTCAGCCACTCACCGTGTCCTGAGGAGGAGATGGAGGAGGCTCTGAAGGAGACGGAGGAGAATAAGGCTGTGGCTGGGACTCGTCCACCGGGCTGACGTCTCTCCTCATCACCCACACCGGCTCTGTGGGTTTGTCGGGCGTGTACGGTGAGCGGACCGTCTTAGTCTTCACCTCTTCAATCGCCTCCTTTATGTCTCTTATTGCCAGAGAGATCGCATCTCCGGAGCCATTTGCAGGTTCTTGCATAGCACGTGGTCTGTCTTCTACAGAGTCGTGTTCTGGCAGCTCTTCTCTGTCCGATGCAGGCAAACGGGGACGAACCTCACAATGCTCCTTTCTGATCTCTGTACATTCCTGTTTTACACTACGTCTCCAAACTTTACTTCTCCCTCTATCAGGACTGCTAGCTTCATCTCCTGACCGTTCATCGTAGTGGTGGAGTCTGGAACCGACAGAACCCCGAGGTCTCTGTTCCTCATGCAAACTGATCGGTGGATTAGCCTCACTGGTGGACATGTCATGGTTTCTCTCAAAGCTCTGCCGTTCCTCAGAGTGTTCCTGGTACCATCCAGTTTGTGGTGAGTGGTACGGTTCTGTGTTTGATTCTGTCTGAGTCATCGGGTAGAACTTTGGACAGGACTCAGAGACTGATGGATATGAAGGAGAACAGGCTTCTGAACTGGAGTCTGAAAATGCTTCTTCATAGGACTGTGCGCCAGATCGGCATTCTGTGCTAAGGGCGGTGTAGCTGGAGGGGGTAAGATTGGTGGGACCTGATTTGGGCTCCATGGGGTAACCTTTAAGAGGTTCTGAGAAAGGATGAGATTGGAAATTAGGGACTGGTAGTGGCTGACGTGGAAATTCTGCAAAAGGTGGAACATCCACTCTGATGGGCCCAGACCTCCTACTGGTCTTCTTACTACCTTTTGAACTACCAGCATTTACCACGGAATCCTTCTCCACTTGTACTTTTTCTTCCTTTTCAGCCTCCTTGTAAGAATCTGTCCCTTCATCTCTCTTTTCCTGACATCCCTCCATCTCCAATTCGTCCATCCCACCCTTACACTCCTCTGTCTGCTCACCCTCTCTGTTCTGATCCTCAGTCTGCTCAGAGTGTGCATGAAGGCTGCTCTCAGTACTGGAGGAACAATGAAGACCCGGGCTACCTGCTTCTTGCTCCTCTAAAGGTGGAACCTCCTGTGGAGATGGTGTTGGTTCTTCCTGAGAAGGAGTCAGATCCTCCTGTGAAGATGGAGTCAGCAGTTCCTGGGACGAATCCTCAGGAGACAACGTGTCCATGGCCGGATTGGTCTCAGGAACATCCAGAGGCTGTGGCACTGCATGAATCTCTCTGGGTTGCTGTCTATGCCTGTGCTGATGTTCTCCATCAGCACTCCGTCGATACCTCGCCCCACCTGGACGAGGCTGCTGACCTGCCTGTCGCTCCGCATCTCCACTCTCACCCGACCCCCTCTGAGCATGGAAGGGGGCGTGTCTTCGGCTGCGTCGTGGTGGAGCTCGGTTAGTGCCGGGCTGCTGTTGGTGTGATTGTCGATGGTAATGATGGTGATGATGATGGGCGTGACCCTGGTCGTCTTGGCTGTTCAGCTGGCACGGCCTCCACCTGGGACGGCCTCCTTCTGCGGATGTACTGTTCGGCTGCCGGGTGCGCTGAGGGGGCGGGGCTTTGGACCCGGTCTCCTCTGGCTCCTCCTTGTGACTCATAGCTGTTGATATGAAGTGGACATGATGGTCTTGCACAACCTGATTGGGGGAAGGGGTGGAAGATAAAAACATAAATAAAATGAATTGAGCATTGAGTTGGATGAAGCTCGTAGCACACAGACCATGAAGCATTTTAAATGCACTGCACACAATACTTTTGGGATGATCCCAGACCTTTAATCCCAGTGGAATGAGATGGATAATCTGAGATTTCTTCCAGATTTAAAACAGCCTGGAAATGAGGGTAGGGAAGATAAAACCAACGCCTGTACACGGCCATGCTAAACAAATTCCTCACACTGGAAGCTGAGCTTTTATTGCAGTTAAAGATAGTTAGTTTTGATAATTTTCAGTAAACACTTTATCCAGGCTAGGGTGGCTGTGGAGTCTGCACAGGGTCGATCCCAGGGATAATAGGTACCAGGCCTGAGAATTCACCCCAGATGGGATGCCAGTCCACCAAAGGGCACCATGCACACAATATTCACAGCAGGAGACGGTCACCATAGCTCAGGACTGAACCCAGATCCCTGGAGGCGCGTATCGGAACCCTGAAAGCTACCCACCACCTGTCACCTGACCTGGAGGATGGTATGTGTTATCTCATCAATCCTGTGAGTCACTGAAACCTCCACAGAAATATCCTCAACATGTAGGAGTGGTCGAGATCACACTGTACAATATCTACTGACTATTTTTGAGGGGTTATTTGCATATTCTGACATTCTGTAAACAGTGTTACAAACACTAACGATAATAATTCAGTAAAATAAAACACAGATTCATCACCTGATACATAACACCACTCTAAACATGTCTGCAGACCCGACACATCCATTAGCCGAGCGCTTTATTATCATCTCAGCAGACAAAGGCATGGATGATGGTGTGTGTGTGTGTGTGTGTGTGAGAGAGAGAGAGAGAGAGAGTCAGTCCCAGATGGCCAGTGTATGTGGGCTGTGGACATCACACCCCTGCGTCACACAGCCACGTCTCAGCGTGTCCATCTGTCGCCTGTACAGGAGGATTTACCTCAACACAACCTCACTGACCTGCTGCACACCATCACCATCATCATCATCACCACCATCATCATCATCATCACCACCATCATCATCATCATCATCACCACCGTCATCATCACCATCATCATCATCACCACCATCATCATCATCATCACCACCATCATCATCATCATCATCACCACCATCATCATCATCACCACCATCATCATCATCACCACCATCATCACCTCACCTGGGTCTCCACAGGGTACAGCTGGCATTTCAAAGCAGAGTCTTTTTCCTTTTAAAAAATGTTTAGAAAACATAAACCTCTTTATACACATTAAAACCATCAACCATCAGAGGAAGCGTTAAAACCCCAGTTCTAGGGTTAAACCTTCTCGTTACACACACAGAAGATTCACTGCAGTCTTTTTGTATTGATCGGTCTAAAATAAAGACATATGAAATATATGAATTATATACGCTCCGATCTCTAAAACCCCCTAAAACCTGAGGATTTGGGATCCGATGTGTCGATGTGATCATAAACCTGTCGACCAAAACACACTTTATAGCAGAACGAGTGGCACCGGATCCCACGACCCTGAGACCAGCTGTAACGGTCGAGTCACTTCACCTTCATCCAAACAGCTAAACATAAATACAGTCAATAAAACAAGTATAAATCTGATCAAACTAATTATCAGCACAAATAAAGATATAAATTGAATATATATAGATTTAGACCGAGTTCCTCTTTGTTTCATTTCATTTTGGTTTTGTTTTGTTTGATTTCACTTCAGTGAGAATTTTATTTTATTACATTTCTCCTGTTTATTTGTCTTTACTGTGTTTTATCACATAAAAATTTTATCAGATATTTATTACATAAAGCACAAACCGTGCCCCTGAACACCCAAAGGCCTCTCTCTCTGGTCAACACTGCTGTGAGGTTCTACAGAGAACCTTTAATGGATTTCCAGAAACAAACACCAGAGGCGGTTCTGATGTTGGAGCAGGGTTCTGTGGAAGGTTCTTGGTTCTTGGGTTCTGTTTGAGCAGGTTTTTTGTTTGTTTGTTAAGGTGTGTTTAAGAGCTGCCTCGTGTCAGGATCGGACGGCGAGCGGCCGAGCGGCTCGGTGATGTCGATGCTCTGAGGTTCCTGTTTCTGTCTCCACATCATCACCACCTACATCACTGCAACCAGCTCGCCTCCTCGTCAGGACTCGGATCAGAACACACACGGCATCAACCAAGACGCAGGAAGTGCTACAGGACGGTTCCACCCCCGGGGAGCAGGGATGGACCGGTCTGGAACCCGGTCTGGAAAAGGACTGAGAGATGTTTCTGGTGGACTTGAGTTCCTGTATTAAACCTCCTGCAGGTCTGGTTACAGAATAACACACCGTTACACCTGAAACTAGGACATGTCTGATACACACACACACACACACACACACACACTCACACACACACACACACACACACTGCAGGTGAAGATGAAAGGCTGGTGTGTGATGTGGAGATGATGATGAGATCCTGATCCTGGAGCTCGGCTCAGTGTGCGGCGCATGCGCAGTGTGGAGGTGTCGGGCTGCGCTCTTACCTGTCAGGATGCGGGGTGAGTTTGAGGCTCCCGGGGCTCCATCGGGGTCAGGAGGAGGATGAGGATGATGATGATGATGAAGATGATGAAGATCCTCTCTCTCTCTCTCTCTCTCCGTGTCCGTGCGCAGTGTGCGCGTGCAGAGCCGCACCGGACTACAGCCGCATCCTCCGACACACCCTGCGCGCGCGCACACACACACACACACACACACACACACAACAGCGGCCTCTACAGGACTCCGGGTATCAGAGTTTCCGCGTTTCCATGGTAACACCACAGGGCAGGTGACTGAGGATTGTGGGTAATGTAGTGCAGCTGGTCTCCCCAAACCACGCCCCCTCGGTGTAGCGTCAAATATCCCACAATGCACTGCAGGAGGATCGCAGTGTGCAGCCCACAGGGGGCGCTACACACACACACACACACACACACACACACACACACACCTAGTGAAATAAAACAGCTTAAATAAAAATAATAACAATAACAACAATAATAGTGATATTAATTACATGAATAATAATAATAATTATTATTATTACAACAACAACAACAATAATAAAAATAATAATTATTATTATTGTTGTTGTTGTTATTATGGTTATTATAACAACAATAACAACAACAATAATAATAATAATAATAATAAAAGAGGAATCATCTCTCTGTGTTTGGTGAGTTTTCTTCGGGTCCCCTGAGAGAGACGTCACTCAGGATTAAAAGCCGTATGATTTATAATAATCGAGTCTTAAGATTGACAGCTTGTTCTTTGTGAAGTGGAGAAACATCTGCATGCTGAAGGCGTCTGGATTAAAGCTGTTACTAAACTTCAGGTTCTTCAGAATGAAGTCATAACTCACATCCGAGCCCCGCCCCTTCCTGAGGGCGTGGTCATGCACACAGATCAGTAGTGTGGTCGTCTCTGAGGAGCGTGGACCGGACGTCACACCGTAGCGGCCCAGAGTCTTAACGAGAAGCACATGCAGCAGGAAGTAAGCTTCTGATTATAAAGATTATGTAATTATTATAAAATACTGCTGGAGTTCTACAGATGTTGCACACACACACACACACACACACTCCTGGAGACTCTCGCTCTGCTGCGCCACTGCACATAAAACACAAGTTAAAAAACTGTCATTAATGCAGCTGCAGAGATCGTAATCTGGATCTGGTTTTTATTTACATTACCAGAGCCATCCTTTTATCACACACTCCTCTTTCTTCTCTCCATATCTATCAGTTCCTCTCTCTCTCTCTCTCTCTCTCTCTCTCTCTTTAGCTCTCGCTTGATTCCTTCCTTTCATTTCTGGACTTTATGGCAGACAGAGACAGACGGCTCCCATCTGAAGCCCAGCTTGGTTCAGGAGAGGTCACGTCAGTTCTCCTCTGAAGCTGCGGCTGCTGAACACACACACACACACACACACACACACACACTGTTCCCCGCCTGAGGAGAACAGAGTCCTCACTCAGGACAAGATGATTCTCTACATCGTCCTCTGCATTCTCGGTGAGTACGAATCCTAACACACGGCGTGATGAAGTGAATGGAGACGTTGTTGTGTAAGTCTGATTATCTGCCTGCGTTACAGCACTGACTCGGGGAAAGACGTTGCCAGGATCGTGTAGTTTTCAGGAGACGACGTGTGACTACACACCAGACACAGACTTCCTCAGCTGGAACTTCAACCCCAATGGTGAGGAACCATCTGAACATGAACATAAAACTTCACATCAGTAAAAAAAAAAAAAGCAACAACAACAATCTCATTAAGCTACTTCATAAGATTTATTAATGGGTTATGAGTCAGGAATTTGAGTTATGAGCAGAACAATATTCATAATTTATTAATTATAATGAGAATGTATAGAATTGCATGTCTTTAGTGGACAAATAATGCATTAAAGTCTTTAATAATCATGTCATGTAACACGTGCATTTGTCCATCTGGAGAACATCAAGAGAGGATCTGTTCTCCATGGATTAGAGGACACGTGCTGTTCGTTAGAGACGCGCTGTTCAGTAGAGACATTTGAAGAACTCTTCTGTGTGGACGCGCTGGTCCGTGTGGAGTACCTGTCTCCTGTAGATGTTCTTTACGTTCCCCCCTGTGTTCCTGCCGTCCCCGTGTTGACTCTTTGCTTTTCTTTTGTCCTCCTGAGAGCGCTTCATCACGGTGGATGCGACCTCGCGGGGGGACGGGGACAAGGCGGTTCTGTTGGGTCCTGATGTGGAGCTGCAGGATTGGAGCTGTCTTCGACTCATCTATCAGATCACCGGTTCCGGCTCGCTCCAGGTTCTGTCTCGGTCCGAGGGAGAGAGTTTTGACCACACGCTGTGGACGGCCGCCGGTCCCTCTGAGAGCGGGCTCATCGCCACCATCGACCTGCAGAACTCCACCGAGCCGTACAAGGTGAGGGACGCGAGGAGCAGAACTGATCACCATCTACACAGTTATTGGTCTAAACACAGTGTTTATTGTGTCTGTTTGAGTTTATGTCCCATGTCGTTATAGGGGTCAGGGTGTGTTGTGTGTCTCAGCCTCAACATTTTACTGGAAATGACAGATTTACATCATGATGCACGTTATAAATATCTAAATCTGTTGTGGTGTAGAATATAAACTGTACTGACTTTACTCAAACTGAAACTTTTTTGTCTTCACCTCTTTATCAAGAGTGTGTTTAGTCTCTGTCTCGTGTCTGATCACATCACCGCACAGCTTTAACTTTAACACAAACGAAATCACATCCAAGCAATGAAACATTCTATAATCTATCATTTCTTATAAGTTTTTACAACAAACTAAGATAAGATGAGGTTATTAAACTTATCTCTAGTCAAATGTTACTAAAATTGCAAACACAAACCTCTTGTTCAAAATTTCACTTTTAAATTCCTAAAACTAGCAAAATTATCTGCCAATAAATTTTTTGCTTAAAATGTAAAAATCTTTAAAAAATGATTAGGAATAATCTGGTTTGTTGTAATCAGATTTTAAGAATGTGCAGAAACGTTAACTATATTCAAGATATTTTCACTTTCTAAGATTTTTTGCAGGTTTTCGATTCTGTTTTCAGCTCTCACACTGAACGACAGGGAATCTGAACCTATAAGCCGCTGGATTCAGCATCGCGTGCAGGACTGTAGTTTGTGTGACACTAAGAATCTTTCTCTTCAACACAACCGTTACGGCAGAGACTGAACTCATGAGCTTCTGATTCACGTCTCAAAGCGTTATTACTGAAGCCCCAGTGCATCATGGGAGCTCAGGATCAGGAGTATTACACATCAGCAGTGAAATATTCCAGCGAGCGACACCACAGACACGCGGCGCCGCCGGAGAAAACCGAAACAATCACCGTCTTTATATCAGACACGCGACATCATTCACTACAAACACGCGATCTCAGAAACATCGCAATCTGAATATTGTAATAAAATACATACATTGTGCTCATTTTATATTTTTCACTAAACCACAGAATGTGTATTTTATAAATAAATATTTTTCTAATTTTCTGTTAGAGATCAACAGAGTGAGATTTACATTAACATCATTATTGTTTTTGATGCTATAAAGTGTTCATGTGCTTGTTGTGTTCAAGTAATTCTGTAATATTCTGTGTGTGTGTGTGTGTGTGTGTGTGCTGTAGATTGTGATTGAGGCTGAACGAGGCTCGGGTGAAGGCAGCAGTGTGTCCATCTTTGAGGTCAACATCTCAGATAAGTATTGCATTGGTGAGTGATGTAAATACACACACACACACACACACACACACACACACACACACCCTGCTGAGCCACGCCCCCACAGAGAACACCAGAGCTGAGCACCAAGCCGGGGGAGGGGCGTTCTTAAATGAGGTCACAAGAGAGGAACATCTAATCGGCTTTTGTTGAAGTTTATTTTTAAAATGAAAAAAAGATTTAAAACAATAGATATTTATTTCCTCACGTCACTGGATAACAATAAAAAATTGATAAAACCCATCAGAAGTGAGGGTTCTTCAAAGGTTCTGGAGCAGATGAAGGTTTTTAACATTCTGTGTTAAAGGTTCCCTGTATTTGTTTGTGTCCTTTTTACAGACGCTTCCACGTTAAAGCTCAGCTCGCTCCTGATTTATAAACACGTTCATCATTTTCTTGCCTTTTCTCCTCCAGAGTGCGACTTCGAGGAGTCTCAGCTGTGTGGTTACGCCAGTCAGTGGAGCGGAAACGTCAACTGGTACGTGGGGAGAGGAGCTCCGAGCAGACCTGCACTCAGTGACGGAGCAGATACACCAGGTCTCACACTCACACACACACACTCACACACACACACACACACACACACACTCACACTCACACACACACACACACACTCACACGCTCACTGTGTGTAAATAAGTGCCTCACCAATTTTTAGCTTTGGCACGTAAGTGACCCTCTGGACAGGTGTGTTAGTGAGAATGTTTGCTCCACGACGCCCCCTTTAGTCTTGAACCGGTATTTTCTTTTGGGGGGGCGGGGTTCACACACACACACACACACACTTCACACACACTTCACACACTCGGCAAGTCTAATTTATGCAAATTACGGCACTGCGCACGCGCACTACGGCCTGTGTGTAATCTGCACATGTGCAGTAGGTATAGTATATAATAAACACGTGCGTGCAGTAGGTATAGTATATAATAAACACGTGCGTGCAGTAGGTATAGTATATAATAAACACGTGCGTGCAGTAGGT
>JAQMYL010000009.1:27309157-27319557 GCA_030014365.1 Clarias pachynema | reverse complement strand
AGTATTGCACAAGTGTATTATCAGATATTGCACATAGAACATTGAGTTGCGTGAACGAAAGTGTCAAAAGTAAAAAATGCTATTAGTTATTCACCAGGAACTACTGACAGTCCCTGATCTGTATTAAAAATGCTATAGAGAAGAGTTATATAATTTTATGGCCGTGGGGAGAAAAGATCTCCTGTGGCGCTCCGTAGAACACCTTATCTAGAGGAGGGAAAGTTTCCTGGAGACACGGAGGAATGAAGGTAAAGTGTAAAGGTAAAGGATTTAAAGATTCTTCTTCATCCACGGAGGAGACAGACAGAGGGACAGACCTCACACCGTGATTTTAATAATCTGAGTGTAGAGTTCAGACCTAAAGCAGCTGCGGCTACCTAAGGCTCTGCCTCTGCCTCTGACTCCGCCTCTGCCTCCACCTCTGCCTCTGCCTCTGCCTCTGACTCCGCCTCTGCCTCTACCCCACTGGGATTAGTGCAGTGCTGTGTCTCACTTCTTCTGGTCTTTATTTCATATAAAACTAAAATGTCAGACGTCTCAGGGACTAATTAACCTTCTGTCTTTTACTCTCACGCAGCTTTAAAATCTGAAGGAAACGATTATTACATTAATGGCGCATGGACCATCGACTGGCCTCGCAAGTTCGACGTCGCGGGAACGGCGTTCCACTACAGGAGACCGACGGACGCGGTGGAGTCTCTGGAGGCGCTCGGGGCCACCACGGAGAACCTGGTCATCATGGTACGTAGTGTTATAAAGGAAAGCTTAGAGTGGGAGGAGTCTCGGAGGTGAGTGACATCACAGCACTGGAAAACCCAACATCGGTCCTGTACAGTATGGAAGGAGTCTCCAGTGTCGGACGTGTGGAGTTGAATCTTTTAAGCTGTGTGTGTGTGTGTGTGTGTGTGTGTGTGTGTGTGTGTGTGTGTGTGGTCTTATTTACTTGAAGGGAGAGAATAAAGAGAGAATAAAGAGAGACTGAGTTTATAGCCGCTGTAACATAAGTGACATCAGGAAGTCACTCACTTCACTGAACATTAAGGATTAAAGACGTCAGTTAATCTTAATAAAATGTAGAATAAACAGTCCAGGACTGAGTGTAGGAAAAGTGTATTGTTGTTAGAGTTACACCATTAGACTGAAAGTATTTAAAAATAAACAAATACTTAAATTATTGACAAACTTGACATAAATCCCTGCATGTGTGTGTGTGTGTGTGTGTGTGTGTGTGTGTGTGTGTGACCTGGAGTAACCCTGCAGGCTTTCGTGATTAACTGACTGCACAGGTCTGTATCGTGACTAATTGTGATTAATTGTGCAGTTCTGGTTTTTGTTGTGAAAAGCGTTTGTTTTTTAATGAATAAACACATCGGTGGTCTCCGGTCCGGGGTGGTGTGGAGTGTGTGGGTGGAGTGTGTGTGTTACTCAGAGCGCTGCGCCGTGTGTGTAGAAATATTAAATATTTCAGTCTGAAATACAGACGTCAAAGCTAAAAACAATGTGGGGTGCCGATACTTTTGCTCAGCATTAATTCTTAATGAGATCAGGCGTCTGTGACCTCAGTGATGGTGGAGTGTTTTTAATTCAACTTGTGTTTTATTATACGGCTTGTTTAAGAACACACAGGAGGGGGCGGAGCTTCTTCACCCATAAGATTACAGCGTGTTTTTATGAACTGCACTGTGTGTGTGTGTGTGTTTGGCCAGACAGAGGTTGTCTGTGCACACACACACACACACACACACACACACACACACACACACACACACACATATATAGCTGTTAAAACCACGAGGCAGAGTTCAAGTGAGGTTTGTGCACAGATGTGGACTTTATTTAGAGAGAGAGCCAGACAATTTCAAACAGAGAGCGCTTAAAACACCTCCTCACTCCGCCCCCTGTGTGTGTGTGTGTGTGTGTGTGTGTGTGTGTGTGTGTTTAGTTCTAACAAACAGCCAGTAAACCTCTACACACACATTCCTTCAGCCTGTGGTTTTCCCGAAGTGACACAGAGCAGGTTTTTATTATTCTGTATATATTTTATATTGTATAAGGTTTATAGTCCTACAGCGGTGACGAGGCTCATCAGCTGCTCACAGAGGGTTATTACACTTCTTATTAAGCTTTATGAACTGTGTTTATCTGAAGCTCATTACCTGAACAGGTATTAATAACGTCTGCTTGAAGCCAATCGCTGCTGTGAAGATGATTTAATAATGAGGAACGTTTTCAGTGATTATGTAGCGAGAGGAATAAACACCGGGTCTGTGTGTGTGTGTGTGTGTGTGTGTGTGTGTGTGTGTGTGTGTGTGTGTGTGTGTGTTAGTTATTTGTCTGAAACAGCACAGCCCTGAGTGTGTTACTCCTGCTACACCACGGCAGTTCATTACTGATTATAAAGTGTTATTTATTAAAGAATATAATGTCAGAGATTTGATCTGTTTACAGCCACGTTTGAGGTTCATGAAACTTTTGAAAGTCACGTTATAGAGTTTTATAAACACTCGTTCTCTCACTTTATTCTCTCTCTCGAAGTTAATAGATGAATAACACAGCGTGTCATGTGACTAATGAAAGGGTGACGACGCGTACCCAGCAGCCCCAGACGTCAGTGTGATGTTTGTGCACCGTAATGTGTTCGAGCTGATCTCAGACCTGCGGTGATGCAGAACCTCTGTGTCTTTGTGCAGGTGCTGCTGCAGGAACAGAACCCGGGCATCAGGTACAAGTTTAACGTTCCCATCCTGCGGGGGGGCAGCGGGGACACCGACGTGAGCTTCAGCTGGCACCACCTGCCCTGGTCCGAGTGCTCCGCCACCTGCGCCGGAGGTGAGACACACACACACACACACACACACACACACACACACACACACACACACACACACACACACACAGGTGCAAGCCTCACCTGTACACCTGCAGGAAGAAATCAGGAACATGGAGAACTGTATAAGTTTATGCGCCCTGTTGTTGTTCCATCCCTAACATGTTTTTTGTAAATTCATCACGTTAATTAAATTTCAGTTCTACAAAGCGTGGAAAAATTCAAGGGGGGTGAATACTTCTGCTATGATCTGAATGTGAGATATGATATTTCTGCTATCTCTGCTGTGGTCTGAAGTCACGGCCCAGTCTGAGGTCTGCCTCTGATTCGCAGTTCTGAGAGCCAGAACCAGAACCACACATTAATGTGAGCTCTCACCTCAAACACAACCAGACCGGCTCAGTCTCGCCAAACGCAAATGGCTTCCTTACAACAACAAAGTTTTCCTTCTCTACTGGGTTTTTTTTTTCCCTCTCCAGCCGCGGCCACTGAAAACATCCAGAGTTCCTGCGATACGCGGCCGAAAAAATGCAAGCGTCGCAGACCGGACAGCAGCGAGGGGGGGGTGGGATGGGGCGGGTAAGGGGGAGTGGTGTGGTTGGGGGAGGAGAGCGATTTCGACCTCCACGGCGCGCGGCCTGAACTCCACCTCATTTACACTAATCTGAAAATCCCCCTGAGCAACACTTATGTCATTTGCGAGATGTTTGGTTGTTAACGTTCCTCGCTGGCCGCGCGGGGCCGAAGCGGGTTCCACGGTGGGGATTTAAAGCCCGTCGCCCTTCATGATGCTAAAAGCTATAAAGTGTTAAAATAGTCTTTTAAGACACTTCATCACATTTGCACCGATCCAGATGCTTGGCTCGAGCTCGAGCTGTTTTTCACGCCACCGTTTTACCGCCGCGAGTCAAGTAGCAAGTTTGTTTAGAGAAGCGTTATTGAGGAGGAGCTTCGCCATCACGCCGCGTTCTAAACCCATGTCAGAGTAAATCTCTCTCTGTTATTGCGTGATGCTGCAGGGGCAGGACCGACCGGGTCCAAGTCTGACTCGCGCGATTAGTTTGCATGAATTCAGCATCAGTGTGAGTAAACGTCAGACATAACACACTCGCACAGCTCTGGCTTTTTCACTTTCTCTAAATAATGCGTTCCCCTGACAGGGCTGATAGAATAAAAACGTGTGTATGGAGGAGTACAATATTCTGTCTCTCTCTACGTCACACACACACACACACGGTGGCCTTGCAGGCTGGCCAGGCTTGGCATTCACCAGATTTAACTTCAGCTTTTTCATTGTTTTTTTTTCCTCCGGAGGCCTCGTACGGAGCAGCACCGCCGGCTTGGTCTGCTGAGCACACAGTGCAGCGCTGGCTCCGACCCTCACCGCACTAATCTCGCAATCAAGAGCCAAAGAAAAGAAGGGCTTCTCTGTAAAAGTCATTCAGCAAGACACTCACTTAAATACCGAGGCTTTTACACACCTAGAAATACCGCTGAGGGGAACATTATCCCGCTCCAGTCCTTCTCCGGGCACCAAGGCGCTCTGTCAGCGAGCGGCCCTCAGGAGGAAGCGGAGCGTTCGTAGCGACCGCACGGCCGCACGACTCCGCCGAGTCGTCTCAGACGGAAATGATGTGAAATGTCTCTGTGTCCACAGGCTCGCAGAAACAGGAGGTGGTGTGCAAGAAGCAGGACGACGGCTCGGTGGTCCAGAACAGCTACTGCGACCCCGAGGGGAAACCCCCGGAGAACCAGAGGCCCTGCAACACGGAACCCTGTCCACCCGAGTGAGTATAGGAGGAAGGAGAGAAAAAAAATATATCGTCACCGTGCCTGTTCAGGAGGTCCGCTCTCATCGAGTGCTGGTTAAACTCAGAACAGCGGCTCAGCTCCCCAGATTCAGCAAAACGCCACGAAAAAAATTTAAGTGACACCGCAGCCATTCCATCTTCTGCTATCTTGTGATTTGTCCTCATTGCTAGAGTTCAGGACCATTTATACTGCACCTCACCTGCGTTTGCAGGAAACAATCAAAACCCAAACAGCAACATGATTTATTTCTTCATTTGTGAACTATTTTGGATATAAAGCCGTGCCAGAAGAGGGAAAGAAAAACGCTTCAGCTTTAGAAACAGGGAGGAGAAAAGCACACAAAGTACCCGTCTGTGTTTAATCGTATCCGTGAGTTAAGTTTATGAAGTCTGAAGAGACAACATGAGCGACGCAGAAGGACAAACACATGCACTTCTGCCCTGTAGTCAGCGGCCGTGCGGTCGGTCAGAGTTCGGCTGTGCAGCGCCTCGAAAAATACAGGAGATGAGGTTTGATGAATAGTTAGCCACGAGGTTTCAATTAGTCTCTTTATAATACTTTTGAAACGGGATCATTTGGGCTGTGATCGGCTCGATGAGGGTGAAGCAGTTCTGACCTCCTGCACATCCTCGTTCCACTGTAAGATGCCCTCGAGTGACCTATTACTTTCATCAGCACGTTTATAACCAACACATTCCACACTGTAGACCCTGAGTATCATCATAAGTTCGTTACCGTTAACAGAGATGCTTCAGACCCTAAAAATCACAGTATGGTGTTCCACAGGGTTCTGGATTGTGCCCACTGTTATTCTCATTTTAGATCCAAACACCCAGACCCTCACATTCCCTGAGATCGTGCTGGCTTCTGCTTCTACTCTGATGAGGAATCAGTTCAATTAGCACTGAAGGCTAGCTCATAAACACATGAGCAGTTTAGGATTATAAAAGGACTGAACTTCAATACTAGAAAAAAACAACAACAACAAACAATTAAACTTTAAGTCACCCAGTCAGAACATTACTGAACGATGGTGAAGTTGTTGACGTGAGCTCTGTAAGGACCTGTTAACACGTGTTAACAGACGTGACTTGTGCTGCAGGTGGGTGATCGGCGACTGGTCAGACTGCAGTAAGACGTGTGACGGAGGGACGCGCACGCGCACCGTCCTCTGCATCCGTAAAATCGGCCCCGCGGACGAGGAGAACCTGGAGGACCTTCAGTGCCTGACACATCGACCGATCGAGCACGAGAGCTGCAACAACCAGTCCTGTCCTCCACAGTGGGTTCCTCTGGACTGGTCTGAGGTGAGAACATCGGGCAGGTTCTGCCCCAGCTGAGAGAACCACAGAGAGATTAAACATGACAAGGGGCTGACATACTGTACACACCCAGTAAAGAGGATGGAGGTTCTTCTGGTTTACAGCTGTCAGGACAGAGGGTTCTCTACAGAACCTAGAGTCAGGAGGAAACTGAGCATGAGGACATTACAGAGCAAATGTAGATACTGTATGAGCAGAAAGTTTTACACTGAGACGACGTGTGTGAGCCTTAAAGAATTTTACACACGTAAAGTTTACACATGTATCTGAAAAAAATGTGTTTAAGGGAACAAAAACTTATTCTGCGATCAATAAATGTATTTGGAATATATCTTCTTTTAGAGAGAGTGAGACAGAGAGAGTGAGACAGAGAGTGAGACAGAGAGAGGGAGCCGGACTCAGCAGGCTTTAAAATCAGTTTTAAATGTAAGGTTATTTTTATGCTTTAAAGTGAAAGAGTAAATCTGAGCATCAGAGCAAACGTGTAAATATATTCAGTGAGAACAGGAGAGACGTCCATTTACTCCAACTTTACTTTTCATTGCTAACGTCTCTTTAAAAGACGACTCGTCTGATTTAACAGTGCTCCGTATCTGACTGAGTGTCTGACTGAGTGTCTGACTGAGTGTGGACACGCGACTGTAGCGAATCAGACGAGTTTAACAGCGGAGCCTCGTGGACCTGCTGGACTGGAGACGATGAGACTCTACAGTTGTACGAAGAGTACTGTAGACTAATGATGTCTTATTTCTCTCCTCTGTGTGTCTGCTGTGTGTGTGTGTGTGTGTGTGTGTGTGTGTGTGTGTGTGTGTGTGTGTGTGTGTAGTGCACCCCGAAGTGTGGCCACGGCTTTAAACACCGCATCGTGTTGTGTAAGAGCAGTGATCTGAATAAAACTTTCCCAGCAGCGCTGTGTTCTGAGCTGATCAAACCCCCGGTGAGGATGCGCTGCACTCTGGGACGTTGTCCTCCTCCACGCTGGATGCCCGGAGAGTGGGGACAGGTACGGCCACGGGCTTACACACCTGTCTCTCCGTCTGTGTGCGTCTGTCTTTATCACTGCCTCATCTTTTAGTTTCTCTGCATGTCTTGCACAGAGTCTTGTATCTGTGTCTCTGTGTGTGTCTCGGTATGTCTGGAAGTCTGGAAGTTTTTACAACATATATTAAATAAAAGTCTAAGAACATAGTAAATGTAGAGTTTATATAGAATATGAAGATTGAGAACAAGCAGAAGGAAAGAAATTACCTGCTCTTTGTATTTTTTCCATGTATGTTTTACCTGAGGTTTAAATATGCAAGTTTGATTTTTTGCCTGATGTGACCTCATATAAGAAGAGTCCTGCTGTTCTCGAAGGGGCGTGGCTCAGCAGAAGCTCATTTACATAGAGACTGAAACAGAATGTTTGGAGGAGAAGTGAAACAGAGGGAGTTAATAAAAAATACATTATCTAAGGGATATTTCAGCTGGGACATTGACTAACACACACACACACACACACACACACACACACACACACACACACACACACTCTGAGAAAGAAATAGATAAATATGAGACGTTTAAAATGATATGTTCTTGCAGTTGCTTTTTATTTTAAAGGTCATCAATTATCACGTCAATTATAACTGCACAAACGTTAATTAGTTCCGAGATTGTGTCCTGTATCCCGAGATACGTCTTCTAACCTGTTTTTATTTTGAATGAACTCTTAGTAATAAATTGTGGGGCTGGTGTAGGAGAAGGTCGGGTGAGTCTGGCTCGGTGTACAGAGACGTGAGCTGCAGACGGACTCCTGCGTGAGAGAATGTGTGTTTTGATGTTGAACAGAGGGCTTTAGAGCGAGAGAGAGAGAGAACTGAGTGCTGGTCATAACATCGTCCTGAACGTATGAACTTCATCCCTGTGGCGTGCGTCAGGGCCAAGAACATGACGGAAACGCTAGTGCACTTTAACTAGCGGCCTTTTCTGAGCCCGGCCCGTGTTCTCTACAGCGCTACAGACCTGAAGCTGCTTTTCTAGTTTAGGAATATTTTACTCACGTGCCCTGAAACAGCGCTTTTCTGTTTTGTTTTAAAGCAAAAACTTGTAAAAGATTTTATTTGGGAAACTGAGAGAAAAACAATAACAGTATAAAAATATTCAGGATTTTATTATAAGTTTGAATTTTCCAGCAAATCTGCATCGAGGTCAAACCTCAGATACAATTCATTACAGGAAAGTTTCAAATAAAAGTCTTTGCAGATTGTGGAAATGTTATTTTTTTCCCTCTTCGTGTGGAATATTTGAGTGATTTTAAAGGGACTCGGACAGGGCTTCAGGAGAGAGACGTAGACCTGATCAGTTTAATAACGTTTAGCCACGCCCACAAAACTCTATAAAAAGGTAAAGAGGTGAAAATGACCAAACGGTAACCAAAATAGAAAAACTGGTGCCTCATAGGCAGTGGGCATGTTAGAGATTCCGGGCCCCTCGAGAGCCTCATGTACAGATGAAGCCAGGTCTGTGTAATTGCCATTTCATCTTGAGGTCCCTCAGGGGCGCTTGTCCTTACCGACCCCTGCTTTACAGCACCCTAACCCCCCCCTCCCCCTCTCTCTCCCAGTGCATGAAATCTCCCAGTAACGCAGCTCAGCCACTGCAGCATCATGGACACACACTTACCTCCACAGGGTGCCATTACTTTTGTTTTAATTTATGGATGTGTTTGAGAATTACGTTCTTTCACATCATTGATTTAAAGTGATTGTTTCAGTTTAATAAACCTCGTGTTAAACTCAAAGACGTGATTAAAACGTGAAGCTGTAGTCCGTATATTATAGTCACAGATAATCACCGGTAATTACGCGGTTATTAATCACAAGCCGAGCTTCACGTTAGCGAGTCTCCTTAATCAAAGGCCATTCCAGGCAAACTGGATTTTCATGGAAGCCCTTCGGCTTTGAGATTTATGAATAAACTGATGAAATGATCACGGCCTGGCCGGCGGTGGAGTTTTGGTCCTACTGCACTCCGAGTTAGTTTCGGGATCCTCCTCCAGAACAACGAGCCCACGCACTCTTTAATTAACTCTGAGGGCTCTAACAGGAGATCCGCACGCTGAAAGGTGATTGGGTTAAATCCCTTTTAAAGCCGCCTGTGACTCAGCTCTTAATTCGGGAGGAATGAAGCGTGAGCGTCACAGGCTGCTGGAAACTCATTTGAGGTTACTAGACGTCCTGCAGAGATCCTGGAGCTGCCGTTGCTTCTTTCTGCTCTCTCTCACGAATGTACACACCCCGAGCCAATCGAGCCCCCGAAGCACGCCGCTCATTACCGTCCCGTCCCGTCCCGTCCCGTCCCGCCGTGATGAGCGAGCAGAGAGCTGCGTCTGTGTGTTGTATTCCGTCACTGAGCAACAGCTCGCTTTTTCCACTGGCTCACAGCGCGGGGAGACAACTGGAAAAATCACAAGTTAACTTTTGTCGTGTGTAAACCCCTCCGCCCACTCACCCCCTTGTCCCTAAACACCATCGCTATAATACACAACAGATGAGAATCTCGAGTGAAACCGAAACGCTGACCTTCCGCGTTCCGGTAGCCGAGTGTCCGCTCTCAGCTGAAGGATGTATTTATAGAGCGGGATAAACTGATCCTGGATAAAGATGAGCTCAGCACCAGGACACTTCATTTCTGTAACGCTGAGAACAGACGAGCACACAGGACATAAACACACTCGCGCTAAGTTACGAGTTAGATTAAACACATCCCTGCTGCACACTTCTCGGGTTACGACCTTCAGAATCTTAAAGGTGCGTTACTTAAAATTCACCCTGATTGGAGCCCTAGTGGTGATTTAGATGAAGTACAAACATAATATGTATTCAAAGCCACGCCCCCAGGGTCAGTGGGGTTCAGTTAGAGTTAGCGGTAGAGTTAGCGGTAGAGTTAGCGTGCGTTAGCATTACTGAGGATCATGACTTTTGCCGGATGAGAGTCAGCTGTTGATTTATTAAGGGCTTTAGCTTCGTTCGTTTTGTAGAAACAGATGATAAGAGCACTTGAGATGGAGCGATAACTTCAAGTCCATTAACTGTTTCACAGCGGAGTTATTACGCTATAAAAACTTCACATTTTTCTGTGTAATTAGCTTCCATGGGTTTTTCAGCTGGCACTTCCTTACTCTCAGCTCTCTAAACGTTCAAAGTCTTTCTCTTTTAATTTGTCATGTAAAGCTGCACGCTTAAACAGTGCAGGACTCTACACACATTGTTGGACTGCATCCCTTTCATCGCTGTCCAAAATTTAGAAAAATGTTTATTCTGGATTTATGACATTTCTTGGAAGTTTTTTGGAAGCACAGTGTGGAATTTTTGCTCAGAGTGAAGGTACCTGGCTGTGCTGGACGCTTTCTGACGGGGGCGGGGGGGGGGGGGGGGTGGGGGGCCAAATTCGACAGG
>JAQMYL010000009.1:27282320-27299907 GCA_030014365.1 Clarias pachynema | reverse complement strand
CTGCAGCATCTGGATTTAAATGTTAATAAGAAGGATGTTGATGAAGAGGAATCCAGCACGGGGGTCCAGGGGGCTGTTACCAGGGGGCTGTTACCAGGGGAGCTGACAGGACAGGAAGAGCTCTGAGAATGGGTGGCTTTTATACACTGGAGGGGTTAAAACAAAGAGCAAGTCTCAACTCAGTGCAGAGGGTTCGAGAGAAATCAGAGCAGCTCTTCACAAGTCCTGATGATTCAGAGCGAGCCGTGAGGCAAGGCGGTGTCGCTGCTCCGGGGGTAAATCCTGACGTTTTGAGACGGTGTGTGTGAGACGGTGTGGCATGAGCCTGGCACAGTTTGTAGTGGAGTCTAAAGCGACTCATGAGCGCATCTTAGCTGGAATTCCACATCAGGCAGGTGATGATACAGCCTCGTGACTCCACATGATGATGATGATCAGGAGTAATTCCATTAAAGTGAACGCTGGGTTGCAGTTATGAGGAGTGTGAGTTCGAGTCGCGCTAATGTACGGTCTCCCGACAACAATTTACAAAACCAGAGTGCGGTAGCTGCTCAAAGCCTAGAGTACGGTGTGAGGAAGAAGAGAACTGTGACATAAATAAAACACAAAAGCTCGTAACAGAAGAATAAGCGAGCGAGGGATGAAGAAGGTGAGAGGGTTCACAGTGCTGCAGCAGCTGGACTCCAACTGACAGCCATGATTCCTCTGTTTACACGTCGGCTCCGAGCGCAGCCACAATAAAGACGCAGAGGGATAGCCGAGGCACTCGGCCTGAACCGACTCCGCTCTTTATCTCTCTGTAAACTATAGCGATGCACTCAGACGTCAGAGGACACGACGAGGCTATGTAAGGCGTCCTGGCCCGGCTGTGGCCCGAGCTGTGTTTTTTGAAGAGCTTCACAAAAATGAGAGACATGTTAGCTATTTATGCTACAGCTTTGTAAACAGACGTCAACAGATTAGCTGTTGTAAACTTCTCTCGGCTCTTTCCACATCGCACAGTTCTGGACGGGACAGCGGTGTCCCTAATCGACATTAAAACAGACGTGGTGAGATTCTCAGGCTGTGCTGGCGGGATGCGACGTGCCAGAATACGGCGCCATCAAACAGGACAGCAGCGATGATTAAAGGTTCAGTTATAGCTCGTGTTTTGGACTTGAGCTGATGTTTATCTTTAAAGTCAGGCGGAGGGACAAAGGATGTGCCTGCTGCGGATGGAGTGGGTACGATGTGAAAAACAGTCGAGTGTGTCCTAAACATCTGCGTTTGAGCGATGGCCACTGCACTTTCATTTGGGGAAATGAGATGATGTGGGTTCTCTCTGTGCTCCTCTGATTAAACAGAATGTATATCCACAGGGTACGATGCCAACTCATTGCTCAAACACAACCCACAGCCGTGCCCAGACCACGAACCCATCCAAATGTGATGCTTCTGCGGCCAAACTGGAATCTGCACAAAGATCTCACCCTTAAAGAACGAACCCGAGGCTGCCAAGCGCGTAACTCTGCAGTTCTGTCTGTTATGACTGCAGCAGCAAACTAAACACCAGCATTATTTAGTAACACGGGGTTTAGCCTGAGGACAGCATGCAGAAAGAACGCGCTCGTAAGGGATGGACCTGCAGCACACCTGCTGATAGACGAGAGGAGAAACCCGCCGCAGTGTGTGTTACAGCCACAGACTGAAACTGCTGCATGTTTGTGTTTCGGCTGATGGAACGGATAAAAACAAACTTCACAAATCAACCCAAGTTTCACTATTTCTTTAACAAGTTAATACAGGTCTCAGAGCTCATCCCCCAGTGTGTGCGCGTGTTTGTGGGTGTGTGTTTGTGTGTGTGTTAATGTCCTAGCTGAAATCCTGCTCAGATGTTTCACTCCTCCTCCAAACAAGCTGTTTCAGTGTCTATGTAAATAAACTCTTACTGAGACACGCCACATGAGTTCAGCACCACCAAGCGGGCCCCGTTCGGCCCTTGAGCGAGGCCCTTAACCCTCGCCTGCTCAGATGTACAGTTGGATGAATGCAAGCTGCTCTGGAGAAATCCATCTGTCAAATAAACTTTAAAAAAAATCTTGATTACTGTCCGCTTATTTTTGAATGAGCTCATGGTGTTCCTGAACATTTTCAAGAAAACAAACTTAAGGACGATTCTGATCTCAAAGCATCAAACTGACAACTTCACACGTCACCGATATCCAACACTAGAGAGCGATTCTCAAACTATGCAAATGTCTTTACCCTCCCCCGCCCTGCTGAGTGGTTGGAACAGACAAGAGGGGAAATGAGGTCGCTGCTGAGGTTGATTTTTAAATTCCATCTTTAGGCTCTTTGCAGCTTGCAGCAGTAAAACATTATTTCATTTCATTACATTAAAAATGAAAGGGGTGGGGGGGTGGGGGGGTGGGCTCGAGACTTTGCACAGTACGGTGTGTTCTTGCTGTATGCATGATACCCAGCGCGTCAGTGGGTCACTCCATTTCAAGCCCTGTTTTGTTAAGTTCCAACTACAAAAACTAGTTTTGTTTCACAGTCAGAGTAAACTGGAGGAACCTGCATCCGTGAGATGCTCCAAACGAGCCCGGGCGAGTGAACCTCTGTGCCGAACGTGAAAACATCTTCAGACTGTGCTAGGCGTTTTATCGGCGACTCCCATGGGGACGGTGATGACTCCGGGCTGAGAGGACCCAAACACTTCAGCGTATCACACATGGTTCTGATAAGAGAGGGACGGGAACCGCAAATGCCTCGGCTAAAAGGATCCTCCTCCTAAACTCCGTCATTACAGCGAACGATGGCAACTTGGGGTAATTTGTTATAACTGAAAGTGAACAGCGTGAGATTAAACATGTGCTGGATTTTATTCCGACCCTCAGGCCAGGTGTTATAATCGAGAGACCCCTCATCAGACGGTTTGGTTACCTCCTGAAATCCAGACCCCCACGCAGAGACATGTGGACACACACACACACACACACACACACACACACACACACACACACACACACACACACACACACACACACACACACAGTCCACGCTTGGATTCATGCCGCCGTTTTCCTGATAAGATTCAGGAGGCTGGTTTTGATCTGTGGCACTGTGAAGACCAGCGTCTGGTCTGCGTCTCTCACAGATTAGCTGGTGAAGAATGTCGTCTGGTTGTCTGCAGGAAAACGTTCTACGTTCCACAAAGACGGAGGTGTTAATAAAAAGTGCCGGAGATATCTGGAGGTGTGAGGATTAACTGGAACCGCGAACATCTCCTCACCAAGACATGAAAGCGACACCAAGTTTTCCAATCGGCTCGGACACGAGGAGTGCTAAGTGCTGAACAAACAGAGCCCCGAGTGTTGCTGGAGACAGGTGTGACGGACAGGAATGCTGATCTGTGGTCAGGTGGTCGGTACTCCAGATTTCATTCCCAGGAATTTTCCCACGGTCCGAAAAGCAGCTGTCGCAGATCTTTTATGTAGAAAGAATGACCTGGAGTGACATGGGACACATCGGAGGCCTGGATTTACAAATCACAATTTATAAATCTGGATAGGAAATGAAAGGTGAACAAGTTGAAACTCAGGGTTTAGGGGTAAAAACATGTTTGAGTTTCTCCTGAAGTACTCAAAACAGCTTTTACAGCAATTTCAGAATAAATGATGACGAGCAGTTTTACTATAAACTTAATAAACTTAGTAGCGGGGCATGAGCTCAGCCGGGCCCTGCGGAATTAAATAAAAGCTGTACAGAATCGCTAAGTCACTCCAAGGCATTTTTCTTTCCATTACACAAACCTTTTGTTCTGGGAGCCACGGATAAGTAGATTAAAGAGAAAAGCTGATCGATAGACAATCACTTAGTCTGTGAGCGCTGAGCCAGAACCGAGTCGTCTAACCTCGGGCCAGAGGGGCACAGCAAGCACGGACCGAGAGAGAGAGAGAGAGAGAGAACGAGAGAGAGAGAATGAGAGTCAGTGAAAGAGAGAGAGAGAGAGAGAGAGAGACAGAGAGAGAGAAAGAGAGAGAGAGAGACAGAGAGAGAGAGAGAGAGAAAGACCCCCTTCAGAGCTACGATCCATAATCTTGTTTCAGAATTCATCATAACACTAACGATCCATTTCCTGCTTATCATGCAAAAGGCACGATGCAGAACTGAGCATGAAGGAAAGATAAAGGAGGAATAATCCACACTTCATCATCAGTCACGCGCGCTGGAATTCTTCTGGAGTTTCTTATAAAGTAATAGATTAATGGTGACACCAAAACAACTTTAGCACACCAGATTAATGATCCGTCCAAGTATTCTCCAAGTATTCTGCTAATAATTCATAATGGAAATTATAAAGTAATATTTTAAAAATTCAAAGTGCTAAATATAAACAAGCATAACAATCTGCAGAATGGAATAAGTTTCTTATTTTTCTATTGTTAAACATCAGAACATCAGATTCTCTATTTCTGCATTTTTATGTTTTATGCAACACACACACACACACACACACACACACACTACAAGGTATAGCAGGATGGTTGTATTTTGTACCACAAGCTCATGAAAGCACTGCTTCTTCTGTTAGCCGCTCTGTGCCAGCGTCTGGTGTGAAGGTACCATTGATACCCGAGACACCGGTGGTCCTGACCCGTTCTGCCCTCAGGACCGGCCTGATCCACCCCGACTCTGGTTGGAGTTCTCATCACATGGAGACGCTCACTGGTGCTGAGGATGGCTCCAGGTGGTCTGCTCATAGATACACGTGATAACTGAGGACGGTTTCAGTTAGAACCATGGAGACGGCTTTGGACCGCGATCTTCACACCCAAAAGAACAGAACTACATTGTACGTACTGTCTAGTAAAGATCTTACGCAGATCCCATCCCCATCTCAGACCCTGTGTCCTGTACACACACTCTCTCTCCTCAAACACCACATCAGCAACTAAAGCAAAAAATAAAAATACCAGAGTCAGAGTTTCTCCTTCATGTGGAGAAACTATTCCAAGTGTGGAAGCTGGAATGGATGGAGCACCATGTGGGTGTAAATATGGAAATAAAACACACAGGAAGTGAAGATTCTGGTGAACTCATCACTGATTGACGCTGTCTCTCTTCATCTCCAGTGTGTTGAGAGCTTCCTCCTCGTCCTCCTCCTCCTCCTCCTCGCTAACGCCTGCCGTGTGGGTTATAACCCAGGAGAAAGGACAGGATGTTTCAGTGAAGACTGAAAGTGGGACAGATCAGTATAACAATAACAGATATCTACTTGAGTTAAGTGCAGTGAGGATTTAATGCACATCGGTATTCAGACCTCTGATGTTACAGCAAGCTCTATCCAGCCCGAGCTTTTATCTAGAACAGAGGAACGTCTCGATGCCCAATTCAGTAATCACTGCAGGCTTCCTGCATCATGGAAGGACCATGGAAAAGTCCTGACCCACTATTTACACAGTTTGATGACATCAATGGACCCCTGGGTGGAAAACTATAAAACAAAAAGTGATGAGGGTAAAAACTGTAAGGGGGGTCTCGATGTTGGGCAGAAACACATGTTTGGGCAAAGCTCATGGTGGGGCAGTAGCCTGTAGATGGGCAAAGTCATGGGGAAAAGTTTAAGGTTGGGCAAAAGCTCACTGCTACAAGGAAGCTCCTGGTTAAGCAGAACCTGCGGTTGAGCTGACTATTAAATTTAGCCGGACGTTTCCGGAAAGGCAGAAACTTGTACTGAGAGTCACTAGTTAAATCTTACAAAAGTTGCTTTCGATCACTTTCTGTTAGAAAAACACCACTGGGAACAGAAAGCTTAAACTCTGAGCCATCAAACAAGCACAAGCATCATAAAGAACATGCCCTAACCTCACATAACCATACACCTAAGCCAGGAAAAAGGAGTGGTCCCTTCAAGCACCTTTTCATCTTTCTTGTTTCTGTCTTGATTTTAAGTAGAATCAGATCCCTGTGTGGGCACAGCCAAATCATGAGTTGAGCAAAATCTCCACTTGGGCAAAATCTTGGTCCTTACAAACTTACGGAGGAGTTAAGTTTCATGTTGGGCCAAACCTCTGGCTTAAGTTAAACCCCATTTTGTGCGGGAGCTTTTGGTTGTGAGAAGCTTGTGCTTAGGAAAAATCTTCCTTCTGGTTTAAGCCTGAGCTGAGTGTCTGTGTTTCAGGTTAGGGATCTACGTAAGAGTACCTGAAGGTGTTTTCAGTCACTGCGCATGTAGCCTGTCACCGTGCACCTACCCGAGCCTTCCATGTAGATGTCGCTCTGCACCTGCCCGCCACCTCTTATGTACCTCTCGCCCTGCACCTACCTTTCACTGTGCACCCATCAGTCACCTCCACAGTGCATGTACCCGTCACCCGTCACTGTACCTGTACCTGTTGCAGTGGCCGTACATGTAGTTATCATGTACTTATCTGCATGTAGTACAAGGTGCTACGGATGAGAGTTTTGGTTAACTGACTATTTGCTAAACGTAAATAAGAAAACCCATCGAGCCCCATAAAGAGATGATTAAGCCGTTCCTCTGGAGGAGCATCACAGGAACCTGGTAACTGAGGAACAGTGCAGTCATACATAGGTTTTAACAAATAATCAGGAAATTCTGCTGAAACCGATCACTGAAATAGTTACAACTATTCAGCAGCTCTTTTTATTCACTACAGTCGTCACTTATCAGGTGAAATACTGTCTCAGCTAAAGCACCGTCTGATTTAAGGTTCGAAACCGTTCCTGTTGCTTCCTGAGCTCTCTGCGTGGTAGACATCTGCTCTGGAGAAACTCTGTCTGCTTTTCCACATACCACAATCCCCCGTCCAGCAGCCTACAAATCAGCTGCAGGTTTTTGGGTGACGGTCCACGGGCTGCTGTCCCTCTGACACCGCCGCGCGCGCTCCTCCACACCGGCCGGGACGAACTCAGAAGATGAAATGCTAATTAATTTGAATCTGCCTGAACCATTTACTGTCAGGCAGCGAGTGGACGTGGTGTTCTCCAGAGAATGAAAATGAGAAGCAGATCCCTGCGGCCGTCTCAGCGTGGCTTCCGAGTCAGACGCGGCCTCTCGGCTCCTCAATCAGGGCACAGCTTCATCATTGGGGGGGAAAAATACTAAACAGCTGAAAAGTTTAATAAAACATCTGTTTAATATCTAAATGTTCTTAAAGAGCTGACAGACGTCACGTTTAAGTGACTGTTTCAGCCCGAAAGCAGCACAGCGAGAGAGTTAGTGTTATGAGGTGCGCACTAATGAGCTGCCAATTTGTCTGTAGCCACCGCTTCAGATTTAGCTGGTGCAGGAACTTGCCAGTAGACGTTAAAAAGGTCTTTGGGTTCATGTTTAATGAGGTCCAGGTGAAACAATGCCTAATCAGGTGACCTTTAAAGAAGTCCTTAATAGAAAGCCTAAGGGCACTGCAAGCAAGGAAGGACGAATTTCGGGTTTTCGCGTGTGTTCTGTACCACAGCTGGAATGAGAAAGGGGAAATTCACTGGCTGCCAAACTTTACAGAGTGAAAGGTTTAACCCTGAAGAACACCTGATTCCTTCTGTAGACCAGCAGCTCTGACCGCAGTGCAGGTTAATATTCATATATAATGGTTTCTATAGCAACAGCTCGGTCACAGGGACATGAGACGCACCACTGTCGATAAACCCATCAAAGGAAGATCTTTACGGGATTTAAGGAAGGAGTCTCCAGTGTTCAAGAGGAAAAAGAGAGGAGGGTGAGAGTCTGATTGTGGTTTAGCTGTTGCTCATTTGTACTATATTTAATTATATACAGAAATATAAAATCTGTAATAACTAAGACATTTTAGGATCTATTGTGGAGGAACTGTTTAGGTTTGGAGAGGACGCTTTAATCCCCAGTCATCCTCTAAAAATCAGTGTAGTGTTAAAATATGTAGGAAGATCCACGTCTGGTGTGATTTAGCGAATACTTAAAGAAGCCCTCAGTCCAGCATTTCAGCTCGTGTCTGCTCTCGCCGGTCTGTGCACGGATCTTAAATTCGCGCCACACTTTTGCTTTAAACGAGCTCGCGATCTCCTGGAAGGCGGCGTGAACGCTAGACGTTTGCAAACACCTCAGAACTTAATGGTTTCCTGGTCAGGTCAGAGGTTACACGAGGGTGACTGGAAGAGCGTGGTGTACGAGTTCCTGAAAGTCTGCAGGCTGACTGTGGTTAATGTTTACAGAGGATTCCTGCAGGCTGTGTGGATGTTATTGTGGCCGTGAGTCAGGAGTGAGGAGAGTCTTCTGAGAAGCGGACCATAAACAATACAGACACGTCCTGCATTACAGTTTGAGTTTACAAACCTATTAAAAGCTCGCTGAACGTGACGCTCACAAACGTGCGTATTGTCCCGGTAATATAGAACAGGCCCTAAATGGAAATATTATTAAGCGCGAGGTTAGGAAGCAACCAAGCGAGTGTTATTTAATGCGAAACGTTCGCTCAGTCCGAGCTGAAATATTTCTGAGGTTTTCATTTTAGACTCCAACCTTGGGCCTGGTGGTAGATTCACAGATTAATTTATTGTTTTGACTGGTTCTTCTCTGTGCTTTAAAAAGTTTGGGAAATGCTCCTCATTCCAGATCGGTCTCGTCCAATTCCTCTGGTACCGAGGTTTTTTCATGAGCAGTCTAGTGTGGATCCAAAAATCTGGCAAAGCCTGCAGAGAAATGAATGTGTTTTTGTTAATGCTCCAACACCCCCTTCGAAGCGGTGTTATTGTGCAATAATATCACATTCCCTCTTCCTCTGCTCCACGTGTTGGCAGCTCTTTGGCTCCTGACAGCTTCCCATCCACCGGCACGTCCTTAATGAGGTGCCAACAGGACGTGTCCGTGGCAGCCATCTTTAACTTGGACAGCTGGCACCGGGCCTCAGGGCCACAGCGTTTGGGACACGACCGAGGGCGAGAGGCTGCCCCGCTCCATTTTCCTCGGCGTTCGTGGAAAGAATAGATGTTTCGAGTCTCCAGAGGAACACGCTGACCACATGTACACAATGAGACGGAGAATAAATCTGAAAGGAGGCACCGTTCAGCCATATTTATATAGGATACTCTGACTAAACGCTGCCCTGCTTTACAGCCTCTAATGATCGCCTTTTAAAGCCATCGCTTACAAAATGAAGAAACCAGAAACACGACTGCCCTGGGACTGGACCCTAATGAGAAGAATATGCTGGAAAACTTAGTGTTGGGATTTTTTACTAAATAGAAAAAAACGAGAACACAGACATTTAATAGATACAGTGTGCAACCAAAAGTATCTGCACCCCGGATCGTCACATCCATATGTGGTTCACCTCTATATAACTCAGTTTCCCTCCACTGGAACCAAGAGGAACTAACCAGACCCTTATCCAGCATGACGAGCTCCACAAAGCCGGCTCCATGAAGACATGGTGTGTGTGAAGAGTGTGTTTGTGTGGTAGAACTCAGGTGTAATGCACGGAGCCCAGACCGGACTCAACCCCACTGAACCTTCGGTTCTGGGACGAACTGGATGAACTGGAGCCACTATGCTCACTAATGCTCCTGTCGAGTGTGTGTGTTTGTGTGATTGAACATCTAGTCAAGTGGTATATAAGGAATACTCTGCTGTACATTGATGGTCTTAAATTAGGAATTACAGCAACAATGCACTTCAGTCTGGGTTCCAGGTCCATCAAAAATTCTATTCTCCAAAACCTGTGCTGCCTGGTGCTCTGCTAGGCCTGTCCTCTCAATTACTCTCCCTCTGGATGTAGATTTCACAGAATGTTGGCTTTATTTTCTACAGAAACTCAGTGTTGGGTAACTTCATGCTGAAGCTTTGTATTTCCAGAGCTGCTGAAATCTGGACTGGTGTAGTTCAGGATAAGAGGAATAACACACCGTGTATCCTGAAGCACTTGGGTTCCTATGTGAAGACTTGAGTACTGAACAACACTCTGTTTTTTTTTTTTTCCCCCTAATTTCACGTCCATCATGGTGCAGATCCAGCACACATTACAGCTGTGCGGTCTGCGGTGGAATTACTACACGAGCTCCATGTCAAGCGCTCTTACGTTTAAGCGATGAAATCATCCGTATGAAGCAGATGGGCCTCAGTAATGTCATACAACACATGATTAAGAGCGCTCTCGTCGTGATCATTATCAGACTCCCGGCTCGGGTTTGGACGTGGAGCGCTCGCGAGACTGCGGACGACCGGGTGAGAGATCGTTACTGTCTGCGACGCTGACTGACTGCATTTGCTCATCTTTACTTCACCGCAGAGCCGCGAGGGACAATGTGTTTTTCTTCTCTCTCGCGCTCTCTCAGTTTTTTTTTACGTTAACAGACGGAGACGGAGTAGCGATCTATAGTAGCACATCTGTGTCGAGCGTCACACGTGTGGAGAGGTATGTGATGAGTGATGTTTTTCATAGCGTGAGGCT
This sequence comes from Clarias pachynema, assembly GCA_030014365.1. Classification (NCBI taxonomy): domain Eukaryota; kingdom Metazoa; phylum Chordata; class Actinopteri; order Siluriformes; family Clariidae; genus Clarias; species Clarias pachynema. The sequence continues at coordinate 27,289,477 of JAQMYL010000009.1, read as the reverse complement.
GAAGGTCAGTGATGTCCCACATTCATTATGTCCCACATCTTCCACTCCTCCTCCTCCTCCTCAGGACCACAGATCTACTCCTGCTGGATGCTGATGGATCACAATTTGTTGTATTTAATACACATGGTGGTCCTGATGTCTGGACCCACAGGCAAAAGTCTACACAGAAGTATAAATTAGAGCAGATGCTCACACTGGCGGCTTCTGACTTGGAGCCACGTGTGTACGAGCAGAACACAAGAACGTGAACTGATGATGTTCCTGATGATGCAGAGCCGATTTTTCAAGAGAGACAAGAGAGAAATTTTTCAAGTGGTGTAAGGTCTGCTTCTGTTCCATCTTTGACTGTTAGCTTTCAAGTCATTTTGGGTCAGAAATAAAAATGTAAAAAATATCTAATTTCACAGAAGAGTGAGGCCTATGGATCCACACTAGATGTTCACAGGACTGAAGCGATGCTACGCTAATTAGCTCACATTTAAACTCGCAGTAAACTCTTCATCCCTGTGTAGGTTTGCAGGTGTTCCTGCAGAAAGACATGCTGTGTATCCAAAAAAAAACCTTTATACAAACCACAAACATATGAACCTGTAGATCTGAAGACTCAGAGATTTTGTGTAAACGATTCACAGTTCTGATGGAATTCTACGTGAACACAAACCTGTGACTAACATCATTCTGAGTCCAGAACTGGTCCCAAGCGCTGACTCGAATATCCGGGCTGAGAGCAGACATTCCTCACTTGCTCTCTGCTCTGGAAGTGGAAGACGGATCAGTCAGCTATTTTTACTCCAGGTTTAAAAGGACAGGCGAGGTTAGCGGTCAGAGAGGGAGCCACAGTAATGCCATTACTGATCCATTTCATCTCCTGTGAGGTTACATGATGGTAATAACATACAGTAAGGTGGCATTAAGTGGGCAAGGGGACATTAACATGTCCCGGCTTCCTGATGGACCAAAATCAAAACCTTTACCGGGTGCACTTATGAAATTGTGCTGATCAAAGCTACAAAGGTCTGAAGTTTAACAATGAGTCCACCATGAGCCAGCATTTACACATAGCCGACTACTCAGATAAAAAGTTTTTTTTGTGGAAGTTAATAGGGAGTGGGTTTTGTCTGTTTTTGGTGGTTATAACTACTTGTGCATGTGTGCAGGGCAACTGCGAATAAAAACTAACAGCCCAGATATAAAACCTGCACAGCCCGGGTGTCTGGAACACTGATTTGTCCACTCCTAATTATTATTATTATTATTATAATTTTTTATACTCTCATGGACCACACACACACACACACACACACACTCTGTCCCCTCCAGCAGTTTCTTCTCCAACATGAGTCAATGTGTTTCACTGTAATTTCATACAAACTCCTGCTTCCTGTTTTTCACTGCATGATTGTGTGGACTAAATAACTATCATATACTCTCTCAGCATGCTCGTACAGTAGCATGGTTCTTCTGTAACTCAGCACTTCCTGTTTATGAAGCTCAGAGTCCTCGTAAACCTGGCGACGGATTTGTTCTAAACAAACGAGGACAAGCGTTCACGCAATTCAGATATCAGTTTAATCGAAGCGTACAGTAAGACCAGTGGAAATCGTCACGGAGTACAAAAGCAACAGCCTAATTCAGCAGAAAATATGATAAGTAGATGTGAAATGGTCTGTGAAATTGAGGCAATAGATGCCAGTGGTAGCTGGAGGTAACGTTAGACGCTCATTATGTCATCGTAAGTCATCACCCGAGAGAAAGTGGACAGGTGAGGTGAGTGGAGTCGTCTGAAACAAGTCAGAACCCTGGCTGCGGCTCAGACCTCAGAGGAGCACGTATTCATGTTACGTTTCTGTAACTGCTGCGGCTACACAGACTCAGTAATAACATGCTGAAAGCTGAGGACCCTCAGGGTTCTCCAATAGGCCCCCTGTGACTGATGGAATGGAGAGAGGGAGGGAGGGAGTGAAGGAGTGAGGGAGCGGTAGCTAAACTGGCTTCAGAGATTCAGCGCTCAGGCTTCATCTCACCTGGTTTGAATTTGCAGCAGCACTGAGTGAGCGGCGCTCTTAGTGTAACATTAACTCTCCTTCCATATGAAAATTTAAGCGTGATCTCGAGGGAGCAGTAAAAGGCGGCGTGCTAGCCAAACCGCGCTCCTGGTCACACGTACTCGTGGTAGATCATTTAATCGAAACCACAGTCGGACGGCATCATCAGCCGGCCTGCGAGGCTCCTCTCGTCAGAACAAAGTCGCAGGCTGATTAAAAGCGACACCAATGTTTCAGAACCTCGCAACGGTTTTCTGCTCATTTTTTCCTGCAAGCTGCAAATAAGCAGGCGACCTCTAAACCGTTTCATCCAGCAGGAAGTTTATTCTGCATTCAGCTGCGGGACGGCACAATGTGAACTCCATATATCTGTCCAATTTCACCAGACGACCATCTTACATCATCCGAGGCCAGTCGGGTCTAGCTCAGAGACTCATCTGGTTTCGTTTTTCAGGACCCAGGCAGATGGTGAGGGAGCAGATCCAGCTTTAATACTGCTCTCTTGCAGTGAAGATCTCAGGAGGTTTTTATGAAGAAGCAGTGTGACGAAGGAAGAAGAGGAGAAATGCTGCTGTTTCATCTAAACTACACAAGCTCAGTTCTCCTTCGCATTCTTCTTCAGATCATCCAGGACTCGTTCGCTCTCCGAGTGCTGGCCTGGCGTTCGTTCTCAAATATTATTCTTGTATGTCCTGTTTTATAAAGTCTTAAACGCTGGGTCCCTGACGAAGCTTTGGGTGGAGCTGAGATAAAGGACGGCACATAAACACAAACAGGGACACTTAAATAAACAAATAACTTAAAAATAAAACCACAATACACAGCTTTAGAGAACAAAAACAATTTTATTAAACAGACATAACTCCAGTTCTCCAGATCTTGAGAAGATCAGAGCTCCTATTTTCTAAAGCGAGGCTGCTCACGCGTGTCCTACTTCTTACCCAAAGACATGTTTGTGATGTGAAGCAAGGTGGGGGAGGGAAGTCCATCCTGAGCCGAGAGGAATGGAGTCATGATAAGGACATCACCTCTTGGCCTTCTTCTCCTTCAGCAGTTTCTTGCTCTCCTCTCGTCTGCGTTTGTTGACGGGGTTGCGCGGGTCGTAGATCTCGAATGTGTCTTCGTCCTGCATGTTTGCATCCTTCACTTTCCTGGACTGTTCATCAAACTGCAGCACGTGCGCTAACCTGCACCGAGAGGAAGCAAAAACCATATGTGAGGACTTCCTCGTTACAAACCCTGCGTTCCACCAAGCTCACTTCCTCCCAGACATCCATATCCCTTCATTACTTCTCTCTTTCCTTCCCTTTCATTACTACCTTTCTTCCCTGCCCTCCACAGACTCCCTTCACTCCTTCTTTCCACTGACACCCTTCCATTCTTGCCCAATACCCTCCCATAGGCACCCTTCTTTCCTTTTTTCACTCCTCCCTTCTATGGACACCCTTCCTACCTTGCTTCATTCCTTACATCTGCTTCCATTCTTACTTTCCTTCTCCTTTTGTTCTTATATCCTCCTCCATTTATTTCTTCCTTCAATATTCCATCCTTACACCATTTCCAACCTTCTTTTCATCTCTATTTCCTTACGTCAACCATTCCTTCATTCTTTATTTCCCTTATCTCTACCCTTCCGTACACCTTCCCTTCCTTATTCACTTTGTCCTCCCATATAACCTCCTTTTATGTCCTTTCTCCTCACACCCTCCTCATATTTCATGTCCTTCACTATTTTCTTGTTGCTTTTCCTTTGAGATACAGAAATAAGGAATAAACATTCAATAAAACTGCACCGTTCCAACGCAGACACTGAATAAGAAGCAGACATTTCCATCGTCTTGTGAAGCTACAGGGCTAAAACACTTCCAGTCGGAGGTTTCAGCACTGAGCGGTACAGAAGATAGAAACCGAGCCTCAGTCAGACAGCAGATGCTCATCTGTCTTTCATTTCCCACAAAACCCCACGCTTTATTCACAGGTCTGGCGTTCCACAGCCGAGAGGACAATACACGAGCCACTGAAAAAATGCAGACCTTTACATTTTTGCAACCGAGCACCAGCGGAGAGAAAGCCGCTATTGCTTCACAGGGCCTCTTGTGGAGGGAAATGCACAAAAAAGACGACACAACAGCCAAAAAGCAGACAAAGACCAGGCATGGACGCAAAAAAACAAAACAGGCGAAGCAGCTCAGGGACAGCGAGCGTAGCGGAGCCGAGCCAAATCATCTCCGCAGACACATCTGTCACAAATTTCATCAACGCAGAGAACTATTTAAACATGATTAACTTCATCTATCACTGTGTACGTCACATTCAACAAGCGCCCTGAGACACGGAAGGTTACACACACCACCAGCAGGTCTGTCTAATCTCAAACCGCTCAACGCTTTTTCACTGTAAAAGAGCTGGATTTCTACTGACAATCGTTTAGTTTCAGGGATCAAAACACCGTCTGGGATCAGGAACGTTCACGCTGGGAACGACCAGGACAGCGCCGATAAGATCGCTTCACCAAAACAACTGCTTTGGAACATCTCTAATCATTTATAAGTTATTAATTATTCTGCTGTTGTTAAATTCTATTTGTCCTTCCTTGCTCAGACACACCATATTCTGTAAACATATCTAATTTAACTTTATTCTATTTATATACCACTTAACAGTGGACACCGTCACAAAGCAGCTGTACAGAAAGATAAAGATTACGGATAAATATTATTACTAAAAATTTATAGATTTACTGAAAATATTCAGTTTATCTTTTCTAATTAATATCTATTGGTGCAGGTGGTGTTTGTTTACATTGGGACAGTAGCGCATTAGTAGATTATTATAAAGTAGATTATTAAATCCACCACATAACTGTTCATAACATCACTTTCACTCAACATTTAGATTTGAGCACATAACACTGGGCTCTCAGTTCGAGTATGAACACTGTTTCAGAACACATGAGGCAAACTGGTTTTAAACTTTCCGCAGGAAGAATAAACATACAATGATCTGTCCATACTTCTTTGAAAATTCAGTTCTCAAATGTTACATAACTTCTTTTGGAGTGAGCCATGCTGTGTCGCATGTTTGTGTTTGGTGAGGATTCGGGTGCTTTGTAGAGGCGTTACGATCGTTTCTGTGGTTTCCACATACTCTATGTATTTACAGTAAACTACTGCATTGATTGGTTCTGTTGAGTGACACATATAGCCACGCCCACTCCGAGGGCAAAAGTGATGGCTTCAGTGAGGTAAAGTGACACAAAACTGCTCATAACATGCCTTCTACTCAACATTTTGTTTACATTTATGGTGCAGATTTAGCTTCAAGCAAAAGTTTCATGAAATTCTGTCCAGCCAGTTGTGTGTGATGCTGAAAAACAAACAAAAACAAAAAAATGGCTGGACAGACACACAGATGTACAGACAGACAGAAATGTTTCTGAGACTGGTTTCCGGTCCTCCAATGTATGGAATGTAAGGATATCATTAAAAAAGTGAGTTCTGGGGTCCAAAAACCCGCCGGTGGGATCACTTGCATTTTTTAATGATTACAGCAAAAAGAATTAAAAATGTTCCATCATGTTTGATCATACACACAAGTGTAACGCATCAATTGAACCTGTAAAGTGTCTATGTACACTCACAAGAATGAAAAAAACATCATTGTGCTTTTGTAAAATAAAGAAAATAAACAGGGTGCATTTCAGCCGCATGTATCTTTCTGAAAGGCGTCGCTAAAGTGAACTGAAACTCCGTGAATACTGTACACACAGACATGAGAAATATATCTATAGAAAGCTCTAAGCAAGTCAAATACTGAGTTATTGTAATCACTACGAAACCAAGGAGAGGGGTACTGCATTACCTGACAATGACCTGAGACAGGACACGCCCACACGCTGTTCCAACGCTGCACCCAATAAAAAGGTTCAGTGAGTCAGAAGCAGTGAAGCTGCTCTCAGAGCAAAAACATCGAACCCATCAGAACCATCATCAGAGGCTCCTTCACAAATCATCTACAGAGACCACAAACAGAACAAACTGACCAGTTTCTCTCTCTCTTTCTCACATCCTCTATAGCACTTATCCTGTACGGGGTCATGGGGGCCTGGAGCCCATCCCAGGGGACTCGGGGGAGCAGGCGGTGCACATCTGGATGGGGTGGCAGTCCATCAGGAGGGCACAAAGCAAGCATACTCTGACACACTCCTTCACAAACCATGGGCAATTTGTAAACATCTGTTAGACTCATCTGCATGTCTTTGGACTGTGGGAGGAAACCAGAGTACCCGGAGGAAACCCACCAAGCACAGGGTGGGACTCGAACACCGACCATGAAGGTGCGTGGCCACTATGTTATCCACTACACCACCGCGCCGCCAGGACACGTCTGTGATTCTGGTTATTATACTGTGTCAGTGCTGCTTCTAAAAAACCCCAAGCTTCCAAACCAGTAGGAGGATCTGAGCTGTCCGTCAAACCTGACACTGTGTGGCAGTAAAGGGCGGGGCAGTAAAGGGCGGGACGTGATCTCTGAGTGTCTCAACAAGACTGCAACTGATCAACTTTATCCGTGAGCTGAAGTGTGTACACTCAGTGTGTGTGTGTGTAGCTCTGGTAACGTAGTGATGTAGTGTGTGTCTGATACTGACGGCTCCTTAACTGCAGAATTACAGCCACAGTTTAATCCATCAGACTGTAAAGGCAGATCTAGACGTTTATATAACACTCTCCTCGTGTACGAGTGAGCCAGAGCAGGAGTGAGTCATCCACTATACGGCTGTGTGAGCACTCACAGAAGAACTACGTACAGGAGTGCGTGTGTGTGTGTGTGTGTTGATGTGAAGTCTGTATGAGGAGTGACAGCTCATCTACAATGTCATGGCTGTTCTGCAGCAGCACTCCCGCGGTGCGAGACGGGCAGCTCTGATAATTCGTCTAGCAGTCTGACAGTTTCCTCTCGCGGAGTTATGGAGTGCGCAGGCATCCTGCTCCTCGCTCGGGTTTTTATCAGAGAGAGAGAGAGAGAGAGAGAGAGAGAGACGGGAGGGAGGGACGGGGGGAGAGACGGGAGAGAGAGACAGGGGCAGACTGGGGGGGGGGGGGGGGGGTGGGT
>JAQMYL010000009.1:27213655-27235783 GCA_030014365.1 Clarias pachynema | reverse complement strand
TAATGGTCGCGGGTGCGGGGCGGGGCGGGTTGTAAAAATAGATACAGTGGTGCGGGGCGGGCTGGGGCGGGCCAAATCATTTCATAAAAGCGGGACCCGCGGGTTGGAAAAATACCCGACCCGCGCATCACTAATTCACACACATACACAAACACGCACACACACATACACACACACAGCACCTGCGCGCATAAACAGAAACACCTGTCGGGATTTAGTTTTACTTTTTTTAAAGGTAAAGTGCTGGTTAATTTGTTTTGTTTTTACTTTATATTTTGCATTAATTATATTTATGCATTTATTTATTTTTTTGGGCTGTGGAACGAATAATTTGAGTTTCCATTATTTCTTCTGGGAAAATGGAATATGAGGAATACGAACTAATTATGCTCGTAATCCAAGGTTCCACTGTACAGTACAGTAGTGTAGATCAATGTTAGGATTTCAGACCTATACACAGGCTGGACACTAGAGGGAGCCATTCGACCTGTCAGTGTTTTCCCCTCACCTTGTTATCCTCAGTAATGAGTTTCACTCATTAACTTTTATAAAACTCTGTTTCTCTCTTCATTTCTCAGTCCTGAGTTTCTCTTGTGAGAACCAGAGATCCTGACTTTGAAATTGCAGTTCCAGGTCTTTCTGAGGATATTTGTAGATTGTGATTGTTAAATATAGCAAAACGTTTGAGTATTTAGCCTAGAGCATTTTCCTTTTTTATCCTAATATTGTTTTTATTCCCTGTTTGACTATGAGACGTCTTTGCATCTTTGCCAAACATTTACCTCCTGTACTGGCACTTTAACTCCTGTACTAACCCTGTTTTAGCCCCTGTGCCCTCCTGTATACTGGCAGTTATATTTACATTTAGTTATTTGGTAAATATTATTATCCAGAGTGACTTAAAAAAGTGCTTAAAACGTTTCCATTATTGAATAAATTCTTACACTGGGATTCTAACTAAGTACCATCAGTCAACACTTTGGAAGAGGTTTTTTTTTTTTTGGAGGGGGGGGGGGTAGAGGGTTAACCCAAGTACTAAAGAAACATATGCCTTAAGTTGTGGTTTAAAGATTGCAAGAGACTCAGCTGTACGGACATCTATAGAGGAATTTTATTCCACCACCTCAGTGCCAGAACAGAAAAGAGTCTAGATGCACATCTTTAACTTCTGTATCGACCCTCTACCTCCTGTACCGGCTTTTTACCTCATCTACAGGCACTTTGCCTCCTGTACCGATCCTATAACCTACTGTACTGGCCTTTTACGTACTGATCCCACCCTTTACCTCATGTACCCGCCCTTTACCCTTTACCCCCTGTAATGATGTACGCTGCAGGAGCTCTAAGCCTGGATGGCGTTGTTATATAGCTGTAATGAGGTTGTGACGTCGTCCATCTAAAACACATCAGGACAATGAAGTTTTTGTGAGTTGGAATGACGGGTGTTGTTGTGTTAGTTAATAATAAAAGAAATGTTACTAGATCAGTTCCGTGTTCTGCACTACTGGAGGTGTCCGGAAACTCGTCTTATCTTATCACATGCGTCATTCGAACCGAACACTCCCATCGCCTACTTCACCACACGCCGTCTTGCTCAATATTTATGAGTTTCTCAGTAAAGCTCTTCCTGTGACTTACTAGAACTGAATTTAGGGAAATATATTTATTCAGAAGAGAACGGCCAGACGGATCGAGCAGACAGGAAGATCTCAGAGCACGTCCAACTCTGAGCCACAACAGCCGGAGAGCCACCAGGTTCTGCACCTGTCAGGCATAAACAGGAAACTGATGCTACAGCAGACCACAGACTCTCTGCACCTTTAATACGGTTTTAAGGAGTGGTTATACGAGTTACTGTGTAGAAATAAAGTTTTCTAGAAAATAATAATTTCAAGAAGAACCCTAGAAGAAGAGCATGTCGTTATCAAATGAGCTCTTAAAGAATCTTTTTCTTCCGACTAGAAAATGTTCAAGCATTCCCCGTCCCCTAACAGTCTGTAATGAATAGAGCAAAATAAAATAAAATAAAAAAGAATCTAAGAACCTCCATCTCCACTGTCAGAATTAAACGGTTCCTCTGTGGTTCTTTGAATTTGTAGAAAGAAATTCTACATGAAATACTGAAAGGGTCTATTTGATTCACTCTCAAATTGTTACAGTTTAAGGTTCCATACTGTTAAAGGTTCTACATACAGCAGAACTCTAAAATAAGAAGATTGTTTTGAGAAGCTAAGACTCCTGAATTATTCAGGGTTCTCTTGATGACCAGTGTGTGTTAACTGGCTGAGTGTTACAATGGTTCTACTTGGGTTTTACACTCTGAAGTGCTGTTTGATTGTTCTTGTGGAGGTGGAGAACCCGGCAATAGAGTGTTTTCCTGTAGTGTGCAGGACAAACTCCGAATTATCGCCCATCATTTTATTTTTAGGAGTCACGTTTTAAATGTGACAGCAGGTCCGTTGAATCGTTGTCCGGAACTGTTGTTGAACAGGGAATCACTTTTTGTGGGGTTCTTCATAGAACCTTTGTGATTGCTAGATTCAAGACACTGTGTTAGTGGTGAGTTTTGTGTTAAAAAAGGAAAAAATGAAGGTTTTTGTCAAATTCTAATTAAAATTCTGGTTATGTAATAGAATTTATATTCGGATGAGCTGATTATTAATGTTTTACAACATGTATTTATGTTTACTGATGTTTATTAATGTGTTAATCAGTAACAGTGAAAAGTTATTAATGTGTATTAATGTGTAATAATGTGTAATAATGTGTAATAACAACACATGAGGCTGATAGAGACGTTTATAACCACGTCTGTTTGCTTTTCTTTCATGTGGAGACGCTGATGAATCTGCCTTTGTTCGGTTCGCTGCAGGTGGACTCTTGGAGTTTGTTTGGTTGTAAAATTTTTAACATGTGACTGTAATGGAGTTATAAAACCTCATCTATTACCTGGAAAGTTAAACATTGCTGCTTATTCGGCTTCACCTTTACACAGGTAAACCTCACCATTTCTCTTCATCCTTCTCTCCTTAATCCTCAAACGAAAAAAACAAAAATCATTTTATAAATGCTTAATTATTTTATACTGTTGTTTTCCATGTGATGGATTTAAGAAACATTTGTAAATTTCAAATAAAAATGTGCTTAATCGTACACATTTAGAATTCTGTATATAGACTTTATGATGTCCTTGTGTTTAAATGCTTATTATGGATAAATGTATAATAGTGTATAATTATATATATATATATATATATATATATATAATGATATTTATCAAGCGGTATGTGTGTGTGTGTTGCTCAGACAGTAGAAGATGGAGGTGACGACTCAGCCCAAAGCATTCGCTCCCTCAGACTTCCAGACGGGACTGTGCGAGTGCTGTGATGACTGCAGTGTCTGTACGATCATTTATAATTAAACTCACAGCACTTCCTCTCTGTACACCTACACACTGAATCGCTCTTTTTTATTTTCGAAAGAAAGAAACAAAGAAATCACAGCGATGACTTTCTGAGCATCACTGTGTAATTAATTAACCAATCAGAGCATTTTGTTTTATTTTAGATTCATATTTTGTAAAATTACAAAATTTTGAATTTTTACACTGATTTGAAATTGAAATAATTTCCTGGTTTCTGATTGGCTTAAATGTGCGAATCTGATACTGTGTGCTTTATCGTTTACATTAAGAATCAGAACTTAACAAGCTGGATATTAAAAACATTGTGCTGCTAAAATCTGAATTTTGTGCATCTGATTATTGTAAAATAAAATTTTTAACTGAGATAAACAATCTGGTGTCTGACGACGACGACCTCGGCTCCTGCTGTTCATTCTGCCTGAGCCGCTCCATCACATCCGTCTATACTCTAAGTGTCTTTTACTGAACGTCTCTGGTTTTATTCAGTATACTGTATACACTCGGTTGTTTCAAATGATTGCTAGTGATTATTAAACTCTGAGTAGACCTAAGACATGGAGCTTTATTATTACTCATGAGTTTATAACCGCGGTGTCGTCTCGGGGACTTTGCGCACGGTACAGGATTAATAGTTTACCGGTTACAGCTCTCACTATCAGTGCTGATGATGATATGAAGCTTGTTAAAGCTCACATGGGGAGATGAGGTGCTTTTTATCATCTTTGGGCGCTGAAGGGTTAAAACTTTCCTTTAGAGTCTTTTGGAAACAACAGTACAGAGAAATGATGTTACTGAGGTGTGTTTAAATGTTCCTATGTTTATTCTCTCTGTCTGTCTCCATGTCTCTCAGGTCTGTGTGGGATTTTCTGCGTCCCGTGTCTCGGCTGTAACATCGCCAGTAACATGGGAGAGTGCTGTTTATGTGGACTGGGAATGCCCATCCGCAGTGTGTACAGAACCAAATACAACATCAGGGTCAGTCACAGCATCACGCAGAACTCTCTACCATAAACTCCGCCCACAAATCAAGTTTATGACATCACACACTGTCAGGGTGAAAAAAGGCAGATGGTCAGGGGTGTTGACTGTCCCGCGGCGGATCAAACTCTCTCAGTGTTCGTAGCCCTTAAAGCTCAGAGCATTTTAGCCGTTATTTGTTTTACTGTGTTTTTAAAAAAACAAAACATGTACAGTGTATGGCTCAGGATTGTGCAGTGTACTGTAGCATGATGTATCCTTTTTTTAGTTAATTTTAAACAACTATACAAACATGACTGAGCTAAAAATGTAAAAGTCAGTCACACAGGCAAAGAGATATCACAGATACACACCAGCCCTGAGAATCCCAGAAAACTGTAAGCATTGATTCATTTCCCAGCTGACGGGTGAATTTTGAACTTTTTCTCGGTCAGCGATTGAGGATTTTTCCGTTCCATAGTCTGCCGTTTACTCTCAGACTCGTAGTTAAAGATTTTGTTTGCATTTTATTTTAGACTAGCTGTGCCTGTGACTTTGTTCACATGGAAATGAAATGAACACTCATAGTTGATGTACAGCGCCATCTGTTTTGGAATAAACAAAAAATTTTACGTGTTACCGTGAAGTGCGCGGAAGGTGCGAGATCATGTTTATTAAGTAGATTTCAATTGCACGCTCAACGGCGCATATTAAAAAATGTCAAATTCAAATTCTATTTGTCACATACAGTCATACAGTCAAATGCTTATACGACCTCTCATGACCTTAAAAAAAGATTATTAATGAGAAATTAATTATGGAATAAAATAAGAGAAAAATATAGAAAAACTTTAGCTGTAGAAAATATAGCTATAGAAGATGAGAACAAAATATAAAATGTAAAAAACTTAGCTGTGCAAATATAGAAAATATAGAAGTTGTGGAAATTGAAATAGAATTTACTGTAAATAGAAATGTCCAGAGTGTGTGCAAATATACATGTATGTACAGCGCCATCTGTTGAATTTTGGGTCGATTTAATAATAAGGTCTATTTATTTATTTATTACTTATTATGATATAAGGACATTTTCCATTTAAATTTTAAATTAGCAGATCTTTTCTTCCCTTGGGCCGACCGCAATGAAACAAAGCAAAAATGAAAATAATAAATAAATAAATACGTCACTTCAAGCTCAGCCACATACACCTTTTATAAAAATTTATTTGGTAGTTTTTACGTTACGCATGCACAAACAAACATTCCCCGTCACCCCAAATTTTTTTCCACAAAGGTCTTCAAATGTACAGACACGCCAACTTTAGTTTTATTATAAGTAAATAGAGGATATGGATAGAAATTCTGTTTGCAGATATCCAGAGTTTGAGCACCAGGTACACCGGATATAACCGGATGTGGAATCATTTTTGACAAGTGTAATAAATGTTAATGTAATATTAAAGTAACAGCATGCTTACTGTCCTGGTTTCTGCTTCTAGGGCTCCATGTGTAATGACTTCATGGTTAGTTACTGCTGCTTTCTCTGCGCTACCTGCCAGCTGAAGAGAGACATCAACAGGAGGCAGCAGCAGGGCATCTTCTGAACCTCATGAAGAGAACTGAGCTGCGATTCCCCGCAGGCTGTCTTTAACAGAATCGTGCTTAAAGTATAAACACATCAAAACTAGAGGGATCAGTCACAATGGATTACAGCCTATTTGTGTGTGTGTGTTTTTCTTAATAGCGTAATTGCTGATAAACACTTTACAGCAGCGTAACAGCAGCTCAAACACAGGGACATGTACAGCACACACTCTGCTCATAAGAAACAGATTAAATAAATGTTTTTAATCAACTTTCCATGATGTTTCTGTGCCATGTGTGGAAGGAGTCTCCAGTGTCGGTGCTTTTTAACTGTCAGGTTTTCAGGACAGAAGAGATTTCTCAGCACAGGACACACTACATTCTTTATCTTAATAACTTCAAGAGAGATAATTTAGCCAATTGCGGGTGTGTCTCACAGTAATTACTATATATAACTTCTAAAGTTAATTAGTTACATAAAAATAAAATGATGCTCTATTCAGTGTAAGTTAGGTGTGACGCGTTTAGCTTCAAATCAGCATCGTTAGATTAGATTAGCAAAGATTATTTGCCTTAGTATCTCTTTATAGGCGATTATAACCCGGAAGGTCGTATAAACAGATGATGAAGGTTCTGTGAAATGAACCTATAACAACCTGTGGTCAGTGTTTCACCTCATGAACACATTGATTTGCGCTCTCATTAATGAACGAGCAGATGAAGCAAAAACGAGGCTGGTAGATTTTACACAAAAGGTTTATTCAGGTGATCTTCACATGCTGTGTCCATGTTAACATGGCGTGAGACTTGAAACCCAAAGCGATCACGGCGAACACACCGTCATCACAGACTTGCTGAGAATCACACCGCTCAGAAAGGAATCGAGACGACTCGCTCAGTTTTCTATTTTGTAAAGCGTCCTTTAGAAGTGCCTCTGTAAAGTGTGACCCGGAGATGGTGCGATGTCGGGATGCGACCCGGTTTACTGGGACATCTGGGCCTCCATCGCCTGTGCCGTCCACTCGGGTGCCGCCTGGCTGATCTTCTCCAGCAGGTTGTTCACCTGGAAGCAGAGCGACTGGATCTGTTTGTCCCAGGTGGGTAGCGGCTCTCGAGCTGACGGGAGAGAAACACAGAGCCGTGAACCTCCTGGCGCGTCACAGATACCGAGGTCAGAGAAGATCGGACTTACTCTCAAAGTGCACGATGCCGTCGATCTGGTCGATGAAGCCGTTCATACGGCCCTCTGTGATCATCTGGGAGGCGATTTTCTCTGCCTGCGCACAGTGATTAATCGGCAGAGTTTACTTTTCGTTACATTGTTAAAAACTTCATGTGCAGGTTTTAACTTGAAGTCACAGAGCATCTGGTAAAAACGACTCAGTTGGGCTACAAAATAGTTTTTTTTTTAATCATTTATGGGCTGTAGGAGACAACTGGGGGCCGTGCCTGGTGGGTTTCCTCCAGGTACGGTACTATTGGTTTTCTCCCACAGTCCAAAAGACGGCGATTTCTAAACTTGCCCATGTGCACTTGTGCCCTGCAGTGGGTCGGCACCCCATACAGGATGTAGCCCAGCTTGTGCCCAGAGTTCCCTGGGACTGTAGGAAAAGCAGATAATGGACAGGTGGAAGCCATGAGGCTCTTCTAGGGCTATATGATGCCTTTTTGGGGTTATGCAACCATTATTTTGCTGTTAAATGTCTCTCTTGTGCCATAAGGACTGGCTCATAGGTTTAGATTTTAAATGTTTTAATGCATTTATTAACCTAAACACAATAACAAAATGAACATAAAGCATTATTTTATGTAAGTTGTTAGAGTTGTTAGAGCACACCAACACTAATCCTACTAAACACAGAGTGAAGGTTGAGAGCATTTCCTTCTGATGATGTCCAAGAGTTGTGGATCTTCTGTGGCACTATATTAATGTCTGCGTGGGCGGAGCTTCAAGTAACTAATCCCTAACTATAAAACAGAACTTCTGTTTGCTTCGGTGCCCGGTGTAGCGGGTCGTCCCTCACAGTGTGACAGTAGGCAGTGGCATCGTCACCTTTTATGTCATACCGTGAGGTAATAATATATCTGCAGAAACATTGGAGCAGCGTGAGGAGCAGCAGAGATATGACCGAACACTCCACAAGCGGGTAATGCGTAGCACGCGGGCGCCAGGATAACCGCTAGTCTTTTTTATAACATACGTTCACAGGACTTCAGTCAATCCGTGATGAAGTGCCAAGAGCAGCTCTATTCAGCCCTACCTTTGCAGGTGGAATCTCCAGAAGTGCCCCCAGCTCCTCAAACGTGATGTTGTTGTACAGTTTGCTAGCAGACAGAAGGTTGTGTTCAATAACAGCTCGATCCAGGATACTCGAACCTGAATCAAAGAAACAAGTCACCAATGTCACAATGAAGACGTCCTATTACTTACTCACTACTCTGCTCCATATATATTGCTGGTCCCACCCTGATGAAGATTCTTTCCTACAACAGCATGCCACCAAGCGGTTTATTTCATGTATATAATAATTATTTCGTTTTTTTTTTTTTAAATGGCCTTTATAATTTTTCTGTTTATAATTACAAACGCTGCCTAAGCGACTCGTTTCTAATTCCACTTGCCGCTTCTCTAGCACGGTACATACCTCTAGCTTCTACTCACACGGTTCATGTGTAATTTAGTCGTTTCGTTCGTCTCGTCACTCACCATCCGCCGTGGTGGCTTTCTGATGGGGCATCAGCATAGCGGCGAACTCCTGCAACTGGTTCCCCCGGATGATTCGATCCAGGTACATCTTCTCGAGGATGCCGTACGCCGCCAGCTGCTGACATCGCTCGTCCTTGAAGAGCGTCGCCAACATGCGAGACCGCTGCTGGCCTGAGGACGGATCGGAGCCACAGTCAGCCTCAAAGGCATTGTCAGGTCCGATAACGTGTTTAACGTTCTGAATAAGACGGCGATGTCTCACCTGCTGAGGCCAGAATCGTGCAGTGCAGAGCGTGCTTTAGAGCCTCCAATCGCTCGCTCTCGTGCACTATGGATTTGTACGAAAGCTCGTTGTAGCGCTGAGCTGCTTCTATAAACTTCCTCCTGTAGTCCAGCACTCTGGCATAGCACACCTACGAACAAACAAACAAAAAAAACATTGTAAATTACTTATAATTACTCAAACATCACACACTCAAACCCTGGTGTCCTATAAAGGTGACCTAACAAGAATAGTGTGCACTATGTAACTACACCTCAGCTCTACTCTGTAGAAATATCCTGAGGCTGGATTTTAGTGTGGTGTAGTTTGCGCACCTTGTAGTGGATCTGCAGCTGCTCGTTTGTGGACTCGTTCTGCAGTAGGGAGGCGCGGTTGATGTAGGCCTCCGCCTGAACCGGATCATCATCCTCCAGGTAGAGCCGTGCGATCTTCAGGTACGTGTCTAACTTATAGTCAACGTTGTACTGTCTGAGGGAGAGAGTGAGAGAGAGAGAGTGAGAGTACAGGCCACGCTGTGGCGCTCCATCAAATTACACAAGACAAGAACTGGTTAATAATAATGCTTCAGAAATCAGACCTACTTCTGTCCTGTCTCGAGTGGAATGCCCACTAAAACCTGCGCAGCGTTCCTCCAGTCCTCTTCTTTCTCATATATAGTGGCTAAATGCTGTCTGATCGACGCCACCTGCAGGAGTGTATAATATTTAACATGTTTTATTCCATCACTGGTTTATTTTAATGCACATCTTATCACACTGATCTTTAAGAGAAACTAAACCTCAAACGATGACTTCCTATTTACTGCACATGCTCACAAGACACAGGGTGTAGCAACAGTCTGGGACTGGGATTAGTACTTATCTGATGGAAAAGCAACTCTTTATTAGAACATCACCTGCTCTTCAAAGGAGATGACTCGAGGTTGAATCTTCTCGAGGGTGAAGTGGTAGACGGATTTCGCCGTGGCGTCGGGTAAGTTTGGGAGGTGCGTGCAGAAGTCAGTCAGAAGCTGTCGGGATATGACCAGACTCACATTCTCATTGACCACTACACAGGAAATAGAAAAAAAAATAATAAACACCATGACATCATCCAATCTCCTTCTCCAGTGTCATGAAAGTGAAATCTGTTTTCCTGTTTTACAGTGACTTAAGAGTTTTAGATCTATAATGCTTTTAAAAAAAATAAAAATAAAAATAACATTTTACTAGCTTCGACTATAACAAGTCAAAAACTAGGAACAAACTTTTGTGCACATGCAATATAGTCCTGAACGAGAGATTCGGCTAGTGTGATATTTGTGTCTTATACATCGTTAAATTTATTTCCCACATTTTTTTAACAAAAAGGGGGTGTAAACTTTTTCACACCATATTCTCATATCTTATTATGTTAGTGTTTGAGAACTTACTAGCTTCCACGAACGCTTTCAAAGCCTCGAGCTGCTCCGTGTCTGTTAACTGAAGAGCTTTCTCCAGAATCTGCCGATACCTGCAACACAAAACACAGAAAACGTCTTTAATTTCAGTTCTCCATGCTCAGCGCTCTGGGCGAATCCGTTCATTTACACAATTCTATTCAAACGTCTGCATTTCTAAAACAGCGGACTGTGGTCAAGATACCTCACAAGATGTCCCCGCGCCATCTGAACACACCCGAGCGTAGACTAGTGACCAGTTTCTAGACAGCGAGACGCTGTGTGTGTTTGAGAGCATGGAGTATGTTTGAGACACGAGTGTGTGTCATTGTTACCAATGGTAACGGGGACCTGCAGGGTCGTCACCCAGAGACATGTGACATGTATAAGTGGGAGATACAATGACATCACTGAGTGTAATGACATTTCTCCTCAAGTCTGCATCCACATGACCACCAACTCACACTCTCTCCCAAGAGCTTGTTTTAAGTCTGAAAAAGGGAGTGAATGTGTGTGTGTGTAAAAACCCATCAAAAACACCTATTTACTGCTACTGAGCTGATACTGATAGACAGACACGCCCAGAGGGCGGGGCTTACACACTCTAGATACGAATGTGGATCTCGAATTTGATTGGATGAACACTAGAACAGTACAGGATGAGTCACGAAACTTGCTGTTTTGATATTTTCTCTAAATAAATACACGGTCACACTAACGCTATACCGCAATATCTCCGATACGCTGATTTAGATCACAAGAAAACTTAAAACATACGATTCTTCTGTAAAATAAAGCTCCATGTCGCATCTTACAGCTGTAATTACTTCAACCACAACAATTATCAGCTAACCAATTATCCATTTAGCATAAGAGTGCTAATAAAACCTGCAGAGTCATCCTGCTAACAAAAAAATGTTCTCTAAAAAAGAGTAAGCCATTTAATATATATGTATTTTTTAAATAAATCACCCCTCCTTAAAACGCTCTCCGAGTTCTTTATCAGCTGCTAACAGAGAGCTAAGCGTTAACGGCTAACAGTTATGCTAAGCTAACCGGCAAACTGTAGCTAACAGGACCGCTTAGCCAGTTTAACAACAACATCTAGCTAGCATACAGCGCCATTCTTTTGCGCTACGTCGTCACAGACTAGCTAAATTACCCCAAAATCTAATAGGATGTAAAGTGAAAGTATAGACATGTAAACGCAGCACCACATACTTCCCGACTAGATCTTTGTGAGAGCCGGTAGAGTTCATGAGCTGCGCGAGCTCCTGCCTCACGCCAGACGCCATTTTCCTTCCAATAAAGAGACGCTACTGAGGGCCGCGTCCCAAATGTCTATTCTCCATCGTCCATAGTACACTACGTAGTCCGCAAAAGCCAATAACCTAACTGTCAAAGTAGCGTCCCTAACTAGTTATGATAGAGACATTTAAAATTCAGCCTATGGTTTTTGACAACTTGCTTAATCAATGGCGAGATATTTAGAGAGCTCGTAAGGATTCTGGGGAATAATTTATCTAAAAATGTATATCATGATTTATTTAATGAAGCAAATTAAAGACAGAAATAAATAAATTAAAGATAGAAAAATAAAATAAACTATATAAAGACCTGCTCCTCTACCTTATACCAATCCATTAATGAGTTCCATCACATAATGGTTTGTTTAATGGTTTCCATCATGTTCCTGTATGACGTCATTAAATACTTTTTGGTTACTATTAAACACAGAAGGAATTTAATTTGATTTTCTGTCATTATAAAGTGATTATAAAGTTTGACAACTACCCATAAACAATTAAGAAAATCCTGTGCACTGTACATTCCACAGACTTCTTTAAAACCTGAAACCTGTCAATAACAGTTATTGTTACGTTTGTAAATAATTTCATTGTTTTATAATTAATTTTTGCATCCCTGAAATGATTTTTCATTTTTTCATTTCTGAAGTGATTTTTAATTAGTTTCAACAATATCTTGTGTGGAGTTTATGTATATATTTATAATAAATTTTATAATTTATCTATAAATAGAAAACATGATCATTGCACAATGGTCATGTTTAGTCTTAAAATCTGCAAAACCTAATCACTAAACCAAACTAAAATCTTTATTTATCGGACATGGCGGTGTGCATTAATTAAGTTTAATAATAAAGTCAACACCACCAACAACAACAACAACAACAACAACAACAACAACAATAATAATAATAATAATAATAATAATAATAATGTGATAGATTATAGATTTTATATTTTATGCCTCTTCTTATCTTCTTATTCTATCTCATCTTTTCCTTTTAAGTCATGAACAGTCATATTATCATTTCACTGCATATCATATGGTTATAGGTCATATCTGTGTATGGTTGTGTATGTGACAAATAAAACATTTTATTTGAATAATAATAATGTTTGGTTTTACAGGTCATTGGACCACAGTGGACACACACACACACACACACTGAACCAAAGGCAAGATTCGAACCCCACAACCCCGAAGATATGAGGCAACAGTGCTGTGATGATACTACTAATAATAATAATAATATACAAAATTAAGCTAAATGTAAATGCTCCCTGTTTTATGTGTATTGTACTGTTTGTTTTGTTTATGTCTGTGTGTGTATACATACAACAAAAGAATGACATTAATAAAAGTGCATTAAAGTGGACAAATTCATGATGATCTATAATCTATAAGATTATATCAGAATCTAAAATATTATAAAACTATTAAATCTCATTTTCTAAACAGTTTATTTTTATGTGTGGGTGTGTGTGCTGTTTACGATATAATATATTTTTTTTACTGAGTTTTTTAAAAATGTTTTTTCCCCTGAACGCTGATGAAGGCGTCAGCGGAAGCAGCGCGAGAAAAAAACAACCCGTTATTCGAATCGCTCTAAATTAATTAATAAAGTGAACTTGAAGTGCTGTGAGAGTCGCATCTCTGCGTGTAACATAGGAAGCCTAGCTAGTGACTAGGTGGTTGTTTTGGATTCAGCCCTCGCGCGTCGTCTCCTGTGCAGGCGGGGCCATATTATGGGCTGTTAGAGGTGAAATGGCGCTCGGCGCGGTATTTTAAACAATCCTGCTCGTTTCCGAGGCGAAGCTGTGGACGATGTCGCCGCGCAGAGCTGGCCTTATCCGCGCATGAATGAAGCTGAAAGAGCGCTCACATTTCCAGAAAGCGGCTGAGACAGAGATTTCGGAAGAGTGTAAGGATTGCGTTGTGCTGCTCTGTGTGTGTTCAGTGCCAGGCAGTATGATGTTAGCATGCTAGTGCTAAAGCGGCTAGCGGGATGAGCTAACAGCTGATGGCTAGTCAGAGGCGCTAGCGTTTTAACGGGTTGTTCTGGAGAACTTAAAACCGTGTCACACAACAAAACACCCGAAGGAAAGTGATTATAAGCTGTTGCTCTGTCACACTGAGTCAGTTTTATAATATTTGATTTTTTTTATTGGTTGTTTTTGTGAAGCGCAGTTCGCTAGCTAGCGCAGGTCTCTGATTAGCCGCTGATGCTAACTTGAGGAACTTTGACAGTCAGGCTAATGACAGCAGTGTTGTTTATCACAAACATCAAGTTTTAGATTTATTTGGTAATCCGTAAAGTGTATATTTTCGTGCTGAAACACGTGGCTAGTTCGTGTTTGCTTAAGCACGATCGGGTATGATTTTTTTCGTTATAGCGGGACAAAGTGATGATAATTTGCATGTTTTTCTTTTATAGTTGTATTTCTGAACAAAGCGAGGTAATGATCAGTAATAAAGACCACTGGATTTATCGTCATGATGTTGAGGTTCATCCTTCACACACACACACACTCGGACAGTGTTTTGCTGTGGAGCTGTAAGAGAAGCGTTTAGATCATCTTTAAATTCTCTCTTTAAGTCCATTCCTGTTTTTTCCCCCAACAACAGCATAACAATATAAAGATCAGAATAAAAAGTGTCCTGAACCTCATCACAGTGCCCCAGCTCCTGTTTATGATCAGAAGTTCTTTATAAATTAATCTGCTCCCGCTAATAGGATATTTATGGATATGTATGTACATATTCTAAAGTTTATATTAAGTGTGTTATTTTTGTACGAAGCGCTCCCTGTGTGTGTGTGTGTGTGTGTGTGTGTGCGCGCGCGCGCGCGCAGTGTGTGTGTAGGTGTGTGTGTGGTGCTTTCTGAGCTTCATGCCCGCACATGATCTGATGACGGGGTGAAAATGGCGGATCTTTCGAAATCCAACCCCGGGGCCTGAAATAGAGCGGAGAGCCGCAGCGGCCCCCCCCCCCCTCCCTCCCCTCCCCCTCCCCCCGCTCCCCGTCCCGGGCCTGTTTACTGCCCTTTACAGATTATTACCACTGATTCTATCAGTATTTATTATATCAGCAGAATGTGTGTGTGTGTGTAAAGTGTGTGTTATTGTTGTGGATTAAATGGATGTGAAGTTGAGTCGGATGCGCGCGCTGAGGCCTGAGAGTGCGACACTGCGTTTCTGATTTATTTACACATTTTACCTTTTGATTAAAAATCATATTTTAATGCAAAAACAAACAAACAAACTCTGCTACACGCTTGGATTTCTCTCTTTGTGTTTTGCCTTTGTATTTATTCTTTACGTCAGTCATTAGCTTAATCTGCTCGTTTTTAATTCTTTTATTCCTCAGTGTGTTTACTGCAACACTTTTAATGCGCAGCTGTTCATTGTAACAAAACGGGAGAATGGGGAGGAGGGGGCGGGGGGGGGGACCTTAATATAGAACCAGGATATTTATAAAATCATGATTCTAACAGAATCACAATACAGACCGAATCGACAGAATGGTATTATGATGTTGTCGTATCGTCTGATCCCTGGTGATTCCCGTCCTGTTATTATATTATAGATAATGACTCATATGAGTGATTTCTGATTCAGTCCAGTGATGTACCAGTTTCATTCACATTGTTTGTTTGCTGTTTATGTGTCCATGTGTGATATTGTTTAGGGGTGTACCTATTCCTAAAAGTCATAATCCGGTACATTTTCAGTACAGTGGAGTGAAAAAAGAGAAATTTCATTTATTATGAATTTAAGTTGTAAACATAATAACACATGTCAACTTCTAAACACACAAACAAAGACACATCGTTGACTTTAGGTCCAGGTGCAATCAGTTATAGCAATCATAGTAACAGCACTGGCTACAGCAAACAGTGCAAATTATGCTGTTCTTTTTATTTTATTATAATTTTTTTAAACAAGGAGTAATTAAAGAATAGTTTTATTCACATCAGATTTTTATTCCCAACTCCGAGTTCCTTACAGAGTGACGTCAGATCTCACAGCAGAATCCGCAGTAAACAAAGTAAAATGTCTAACCAGTAAGAGTTTTACTGTATACATAAAGATTAGGTTTAGGTTCATCATCATACAGACAGATTTGTTTGTTAAATCTAAAGCACTGACTCAACAGTACACTGTCTGGGTGAGAAAATCCATCACAACAGTACATCACTCACCGGAAGTCTGAAAGTGATGTCATTTGGACCGATGCGAAACAGCTAAGAGCTCTGAATTACATTTTAAACTTGTTTATCTGACTTTTCAAACCTGTACACAGTCCACATCTCTAAAGTGATGGATAAATCTTGCTGCAAGATCAGCTGTTAGTTTATCTCGGCATAATTCAGTATTTAAGTTCAGTGTTTTTGGAGCAGTGCAGGCTGTAGGACTCATCAGGTTAAGAAGGCTGTGCGTTTTCTTCTCAACTTTTACAGCAATTAGGAATGTTTAATTAAAAACTCAAATATGCGTATTTATGAACACGTACCTTTTTGATTAAGATTAATAAAAAACCATGTTACAACATAAATTTTAATTAATATAATTAATGCAGAAAATACCTCATTGCTACTTAAAGCTAGGCTAATTTCAGTCACACTTTATAGGTGTACCATTAAACCCTAGTACTGCTATTGTAACAGTATAACATCTTGACACTTGACTCTTAAAAAATGTTCCATTGTTTCCATTTTTCCTAAAATAATAGCTTCCTGTACTGAACCTGCACAGATCTCTGAACCTGTCATTTCCCTTTGTTAGTAAAGCCTCAGCATGTTTATATATGTAATCAGTTTCTTACATACAGTGTACTCTTGTCTGTGTTTCAGTGTGACGCAGTGTGTGTGTGTGTGTGTGTGAAAGCATGGATGTGGTGTCTCCTGACCTGAACAGCATCCTCCCTGATGAGATCATGGACACCGAAGCCATGGCCATGGAGGAGGATCCTCCTGCCGAGACCCCGGCTCCGTCCTCCCACTCAGCCCCTGAGCCGACTCAGGTTCCTATGGAAACAGAGGTGCCTGAAATCGTGAGCCTGTGTCCCTCCGCCACACCGACGCAGAAGACAGAAGCTCTGACCACCCTGACTGCGACGGACTCCACGCTGTGCAGCATCAGCGCTGGCACTCAGCTCGTGGTCACATCATCTTCCTTCACTGGTGCCAAGATGGCCACCGGTACGGCCACCGTGACCACAGCGCAGACCAGCAGTCCTGTACTGGGTCAGACCATCGCCAAGCTCTCGGCCCCGTTCACACCGACCAGCCCAACCAACCACCAGCTCATCATCAACAAAGTGACGGCGGACGGCAAGTCTGCTACTGCCGCGGTACTCAAACAGGAAGGTCAGAAACTTCTGGTCACGGGTCTGAGTAAAACGGGCCAGCCGATCGTTCTGGCGTTGCCGAACACCTGGAGCAAACCGGCCACGTCTCAGGGTGCGGGGGGCGACGTGAAACCTCAGCCCACGCAGTTCAAAGTGGTATCGGCGGGGACAAAGCCTTTGATCGGGGTACAAGCCGTGAGCTCGGCCAGTCAGCTGCTGGGGTCCTCCTCTCCTCTGCAGGCCCAGCAACTCAAAACTGTACAGGTGTGTGTGTGTGTGTGAGCGAGAGGAAAGTACTGAGTATGTATCTCGGTACGGTACATTGCAGAGTTTTTCTTACCACCAGTTTTTTTTGTCAAATGACTGACTCCCTCTTATGGAAAATTTAATGAAGTAAAATTCTGAGTGATGCTTTGGCAAGATTAATCAGATTTACTGTCATTACCCAGAATTTGATACTTTTCCTGTAACACTGCGTCTCCAGGTGTTTTTTTTTTTTTTTTTTTTTTTTTTTTTTTTTTTGTTTTTAACCCCACAGCAGTTTACCAATACCAGTGTTATTTATTTTATAGATTGGCAGATCTTGCTGTTTATCCAGTTATAATTGTGTGATGTCTGGGAAATGAGTTAATGCCTGTTATCGTTATAGACGCTATACGTGCCTCTCTGTCCATAGTATTTTATGTTAATCTACTTTAAATGTGTTTGGATGCCTAATGAAGTCCCACTTTCCCCTTGATTTCTCCAGATTACAAAAAAGACCCCGGTGTCCACAGCTGGGTCCATGATCACCAAACTGATCATCACGAAAGCCCTGAACAACAAAGGCCTGGCCAGCCAAGCCACCGTCACTCCTGTGGTCACAGGTCAGTTACCGGATTAATCTGAAGTGTGAGCATAAACCTTACAGACTGTAATGGTGGTTCAGGAACTAACAGATAATTAGTCAGTTTGGGGTAAATGACCAGATGAAACACTAAATTGTGGTTTGGACTATCAAATAAATGAAAGGACATTCAAAGAGTCACCATGACTGCTCAGGTGCACTTACCTGTGTCACTGAAAGTAGGAGGAGTTTCAGTGAGTACTGGTTTTAATATTCTTTAAAAGACGGTGGGGTTTTTATTATTTTTAGTTAAATGAGAATAAAAAGACGCATAAAATTTTAACCAGCACGTTTCAGTGCACTTCTGTGTAGCGAGCTTGTAGAACTTTGAGATCTGAGATTTTTTCAATCGACAAAAAGAAACTTTAGTTAAATAAATTTTTTTATAAACTTAATTCCATTTTTGTCCAGATTTGCTTTGGAGAAAATGGTAATATTATAAAAGAGAGATTTTTCATCATTTAACATCTACAGCAACCCGAATCACAGTGTCTGAATCACTACCTGCAGTCAAGTTGATTCAGAGTCGACTCACTTTCTCACGGCTCGAACTCGTGTGTAAGCAGACGCAAGAGCACCTGTTACAGTCATTTCAGTGAGGTATTTTTTGTCCTTTTGCACAGGACGGGTTCTGACCCAGAGCACACCAGTAACCCCTCCACGGACCATCACTATCGGAGAGACCATCAGCACGACACCTCAGAGTCTCTCCTCCACCAGCAGCAGCAGCAAAGTGGCCATTTCTCCTCTTAAATCTCCCAGCAAGGTGCATCATCAACTCCGCCTTTAGAGCAGAACTCCACCGTGAAATGTCTGTGGCGTGTTTTGTCACGCCAGTGCTGATTTGTTGTCTGTCATTTGACAAGTTGTGTGTTGATCTGATATCATGGACTGAAAGAAATTTAAAGGGGTGTATGAGATACCGAGCATGGCAGTGTTGATGTTATTAGCATTATAGCTGAAGCTTTTAGAGCTTTAGGTGAGGGAGTGACAGGCTGGCCAGGTTAAAAGACCAAAGCGCCGCTGCATCACTCTCTTTAGGTACAGATAAAGCAATGACTGAATACCAGAGCCTCTCTATCAACAGGTAGTGTGCTTGTAACTCTACCCGGAGAGATCCATCTAATCTAGTTTTAGACCACCAGTGACATGTTCAGGGTACATTTGTCCATTAATGTTTGTGAGGTAGGTTTAATAATCAGTCTGTGATTGCATTCTTGTCCTTCTTAAACTCTGCTCTGTTTTGTCTCTCTGTAAACCTCGTGGTGTAGGTAACCCTGGCCGCTCAGCCTCCTAACTCCCCTCAGAAACCCGTCACCGTGCCTCTGAACGTCGCTCTGGGTCAGCAGATCCTCGCTGTGCAGCAGACGCCTTCATCTTCACCTGCTAAAGACGGAAGCAGTCAATCCACTGCCCAGGTATCTCACTCACACACACACACACACACACACACACACACACACACACACACACACACACACACAGAATTTCTCAGATAAACTGTAAAATTAAACAAGACTATTTTGTGTGTACTGTTTTTTTTTTTCTATTTATTTATTTATTTTTTACACAGTGTTTTACACACACATACATCAATAATATTCAGTTTACCATTGTAGTATGTATGTTCCTTTTAATTTGTCAGCTCTAATGTCTGAGAATTTGATGAACTGTGTATTAAGATGCTCCTGGTCTGTATTGTCCCTCATTGCTCACACAGACGGTGAAGCCGGTGCAAACTGTGACAGTGGGTGGAGTCGGCACACCTCAATTTAAGACAATCATCCCCTTGGCCACACCCCCCAACGTTCAGCAAATCCAGGTACCCGGTAGCCGCTTCCATTACGTACGCCTGGTCACGGCCACCACGGGGAACACGGCCCAGACTGCCAACGCCAGCACCACCACCACCATCCAGCCTGGTACACACACACACGCACGCATACACACACACACACACTGTTGGAGAAAGTATTACATTGATGATTTGTATTTAATAGAATGATTGATGGTGGTGTGTTATTGTCTTGTTCAGCCAAGCCCATGGTGATGAACACGGCTGCGGTGAGGATGTCTGTTCCCATCGTTCCAGCTCAGACAGTCAAGCAGGTGACATCATCATGCTCACAACTCTCTTTACATCACGCACATCATCATTACACACCGTGGTCTCAGAGCCATAAATCATTAACATCTCTAATCATTTATCATTACTATATTAATTGTTGTTAAGAATTTCACTGATTAAAAATATTATTAGCCAATGATTTTAGCTTTTATTAGCTCACATGTGTATCTACAGTGATGATCTTTGGTACACTTACACTTGCTGAGGTTCAGATGTACAATATCTACGTGAAACCTCATGTTTTTGGCGAGTACTCAGTGTGTGTGTGTGTGTGCGTGCGCGCGCGCGCGCCGCCGTTTCCTTCTCAGGTGGTACCGAAGCCGCTGACCTCGGCAGCTCAGGTGATGACCAGCAGCCAGACGCAGCAGCGGCTCATCATGCCGGCCGCGCCGCTCCCTCAGATCCAGCCCAACCTCACCAACCTGCCCCCAGGCACCGTGCTCGCCCCGGCCCCAGGCTCAGGGAACATGGGCTACGCTGTGCTGCCGGCCCAGTACGTCACGCAGGTGTGTGTCAGTGTCTGTAATGTGCAGGTGAGGAGACTGACCCGTGGTGCACAAAGTCTTACCAAATGTGGGTTTGTGTTGTAGCTCCAGCAGTCAACGTTTGTGACTTTGGCGAGTAGCTCAGGTTTCTCCGCCCCCAGCTCCATCCAGACCCAGGCCAGACTTCCTCTCAATGGGTAAAACACGCGCACACAGAAAAAAAAACACACACACACACCACAGCTGAAGGTTATTTAATTCAGCATTCTGTATTTTAACCATCTTGAACCTAAGCATGTGTTAAAGCTGCGAATTTGTAAAATGTACTTTACAAGTACTTTTTTTATTAATGTCATTTTTTTTCATGATATAAGTGCATTTTCCATTTAAAATATCTTCCCTTCCCGTGGTCCGATTGTGATAAAACTAAGTCTGTATGTTAACTTTTGCGGTGGGAGTGATGTGTTGGAAGTAGGGTGTGTAAAACTGTTGCACTGAATGTTAGTGTTATAATGACAGTTGTGTTTGCAGGTGTTATGCAGCACTGATGATTATATCCGGTTTAATTAGAGGAACACTGTGATATAGAGTAGGGCTGTGCAGTTAATTGAGTTTTACAATTAATTTTTTGTCTTCCATTTATTATAAAACCAAGATAATGTTCTCTTTTTGTGTTATAAATCCTGTGCATTCATTTCATTTGCTGCAGTGCGTTTTTACTCCTCACTAAAACTCACTTTTAGCCAAGGAGTTTGTATGTTTTTTTTTGTTTGTTTGTTTTTTTTTTTTGAAAAATTTATGTATAAATATACATGGGGTTTAAAACGTCAATTAGTAATATCATTAAATAGCCGTAATTATGGTCCTCGCCATAGTCAAGAAGATCAGATATAGTGTTATTTTTATTACACGTCATGTATGTGTTTGCTTATTTTGTCAAATAATAGAAAAATAATGTAAATAATAATGAGGAGGTTTGTTTGCTGTTTTGCAGTTTATCACCATCGGAGGCGGCGTCCAGACCGCGGAAGCCTTGCAACTGCACCAAGTCACAGTGTCTCAAACTGTACGTGTGCTCCAGCAGACTGCACGCTTTATTCTCAGCTCTCGTCTCTCTTTTATTGGGAAATGTCAGTTAATAAAATGCACCTTCTTTAATCCTGCAGATACTGTGACTGCTTTGCAAACGGTGAGTTCTGTAACAACTGCAACTGTGTGAACTGCTTCAACAACCTGGACCATGAGAGCGATCGCCTTAAAGCCATTAAGGTATCGGGATCACGTCTATTATTAATGGTTGTGTTCCTGATGTAGCTTAGTTTAGGACAGTGGTTCTCAAACATTTTCTGTCATTCCCCACTTAAGGGGGTGAGCGAATTTTCAAGCCCCACTGGTCAACAAAATGATAACGAAATCGGCCAAGTTTACTATTTATTGAAATATCAATTTCTAACCCAGTAAGATCAAATAACACCAAGTTCAAAACAGATAAAATACACGTGCAATTGTAATAACAGGCTTATTTCGTCACTTATCTAGAGCTTTCTTTCAAAGAAGTCGAGTGGCTTATTAACGTGACTGGGGTGTGTTGTCTCTAAGT
>JAQMYL010000009.1:27175044-27213555 GCA_030014365.1 Clarias pachynema | reverse complement strand
GTACTTTCCTATTATTTTCCACTAATTCCCTCCCGTTCATTGCGCCCCACCTGTCATGTCTGTATTCCCCACTAGTGGGGACCCACACACTTTGAGAACCACGGGTTTAGGAGTTGGGAATGATGAGAAATGAAGCTCTAAGAAGCTCTAATGTGATGTGTGGTATGGTTTCAGGCTTGTCTAGACAGAAACCCGGTGGCCTTCAAGCCTAAGATCGGAAAAGGGAAAGAAGGAGAATCGGAGAGGAGACACAGTAAAGGCTGCAACTGTAAAAAGTCGGGCTGTTTAAAAAACTACTGCGAGTGCTACGAGGTGAGTTTGAGGTCCAACAGGTACACTGTTTGTTTTTATATTTGTAAATAAAGCATTAAACATGAATGTAAACTCCAAACCTTTATAATTCATAAATTTATAATTAAAAACAAAAACAATGAAATTTAATCAAATTAAACAGTAAGAGTAAAATAATGAAGTTTAAATCAATAATGGGATTTCTAGATATTGTAGAAATATAGTGTATTGTGTGTGTGTGTGTGTGTGTGTGTGTGTGTGTGTGTTTGCACGCGTGTTCCCAGGCGAAGATCATGTGCTCGTCGATCTGTAAGTGTGTGGGCTGTAAGAACTTTGAGGAGAGCCCTGAGAGGAAGACTCTGATGCACTTGGCCGATGCGGCGGAGGTGCGCGTGCAGCAGCAGACCGCAGCTAAAACCAAACTGTCCTCTCAGATCTCAGACCTGCTGACCAGAACCACACCGGCCATCAGCAGCGGCGGGGGAAAGTACGACTCGCTAAACTCACTGCGTTAGCTGCTCACAGGGGGCTTTCCCACAATCCCCAAGTCCATCGTGATCCGTGTAATCTTAAGAGAGTGGCAGATCAAAGGGCCTCTTTTATGGAAGTGTTCAGTGCCGGAGAACTCGTTGTAAAATTAATTGTATTTTCAATCATTGCAAAAATAATAATTGTAGCAGTGTGTGGGTTTTTTTTGTTTTATTTATTTTTTCTCTCACTGGATCCTTGTGGTTCCTCTAGACTTTGCTGGTGGTTCATGCCTCTTCATCATGAAGTTCAAAAATATAATGAGTTCCTGCAGTTTACTCCTGTTTAACTGCAAACCTTCCAGAAGTGTCGTGATTTCATATCAGTCAGACATCGTTACAAATCTGCTAAAGAACCGTTACGGTCCTGTTACGAGCGTCACATCCGCCCTGATGATCATGTGGAGCAGTGATTCCCCTCCTCTACATCACTGGTTAACTAGTCTGCATTTTTAATGTAGTGTACTCCATAGTGAGGTAGGACGCTTTATTTCCACTAATGGTGTAGTGCACTTAAACAGGGAGGATGAAACGATTCGAGGCCCGGCCCTAGGCTGAGTGTTTGTTTATTTTTTTGCTAGCTCTTTGCTGAGACAGAGGAGATGAAATTCTGCAGCATCTGGATTTAAATGTTAATAAGAAGGATGTTGATGAAGAGGAATCCAGCACGGGGGTCCAGGGGGCTGTGACCAGGGGGCTGTGACCAGGGGGCTGTTACCAGGGGAGCTGACAGGAAGGAAGAGCTCTGAGAATGGGTGGCTTTTATACGCTGGAGGGTTCAAGGGAATCTAATCATAAGATTGTCTGGCTAATACATAGGAGATTTGTGATGTCATGGAGTCGAGAGACTGAAGTAGAAAACGTTTCAGTTCGAGACGATTCTGTGTGCTCTAGTACAGACTGAGGGATGATGGGAAAGACCCCTTAATGTATATTACTGTTGGCTTCAGAGCTCATACCTTTACCTTTCTCTAATTTTTTCTCTCTGTATCTTACTAATTCACACTCTAACTCATGCTCTATTTGTCTAACACATACTCTTTCTCTCTTTCTCTCTCTCTCTCGTCCAGGTTGCCGTACACGTTCGTAACGAAGGAGGTTGCAGAGGCGACGTGTGACTGTCTCCTGGATCAGGCGAGGAAGGCGGAGCGTTATAACCAGCCGCAGGCAGTGGCAGAGAGACTGATCCTTGAGGAGTTCGGTCACTGTCTGCGCAGAATCATCAGCTCTGCTGCTAAAGCCAAGACAGACTGCTCCATCAACTGCTAGAGCCTTACACACACTGCGCTTCAGTGAGGAACTGATCCTGAATCAGACTTCCTGAATCACACACTGTCCTGTCAGTGGGATTGTTGGGACTGAGTGTGTGCTTTTGTACAGACTGAGACTTCTATTAGCTGATTTTGTGTGTGTGTGTGTGTGTGTGTGTGTGTGTGTGTGTGTGTGTGTGTGTGTGTGTGTGTGTGTGTGTGTGTGTACTTGTACAGGTCTCTCGTATAGAGGGGAGTTGATTTTAGGGTCATTTTATGCTCATTAGCCTTCTCATTTTAATCTCATGATCATACGTGTTTATTTTCTCTCTCTCTCTTTTTCCCAGCAAAGCTTTCATTCTGTGCTGTTGTTTGTTTCTCCTCTTGCTGTTTATTTACCGCTAATAACCTCAGCTCAATAATCATGACTTGTATACAGTAGGTAGCCTTTACTGTAGCCTCTTCATAACGCATCACTATTTATTTACTAACGAGAGAGTTCATGGAGTTCGAGTCTCACGCTCGTGTCTGCTTTGTGAAGGAAGTTTAAAGCATTATTACTAAACCCCGTTTATCTCTTTACATCTGTCCGTCTCGTTCCTCTCCTCTCTGAGCTCACGGCAGTGTTTCAGGTTTACCGCGAGCGGGAGTGTGTGTATTATCACTAGCTGTGCAGCTCGGAGCTGATGAGTGACTGCGCAGTAATGTCGAGTAAACAGGAAGTGAAACACACCAGGACAGGAGGAGTGTAAAAGATAAAACAGCTGGAGGAGCAGGAATAAAACAGCTGGCTGTAAACCTCCACGGCTGATGTTCGCTCTAAACGTGTGACTGCTGACCAGCGAACGACAGCAACAGAAAAAAGGAAACACAACAGTCCATATAATCACTTTCTAATCATCATTGATGTTTAAAATATTTGATTTTTGATCAGTGATCTGTTTTTAAACTCTTTAAAAAAACAACAACAAAGTGACATTTTTAGCAGAAACTTTTCAACACTTTCCCTAATAAATACACCGCTGCACACAAGTCTTCGACAGCCGGTTTGTATAGAGAGGTTTATTTCACTTTATATTCCCTAATTTTACATTTCTAACAACAACAAAAAAACTTTTTACAGAAAATTGTTATATATGAGTGAAGGACGTAACACGTGATGTGCACTAACTATACAGACTCTGAGGTTGTGTGCATTTTCCATTCATTACATGTATAAGTATATTTAACACAAGATCTATTACGTAAATATTTCAAGTCTTTATTCTTTTACTTTAGACGATTACAGCATGAAGCTCATGAAAATTGCATTAAAAATATCTCAAGATATTAAATTATTTCCTGCAGTCAGTCAAAAAAGATACAGATGAAACCAGATATTTACACTCTATTACACTTCAGAAAACTTTTATTTCTTTACTGTCAAACAATAAATCAGAGTAAACTTTGTTCAAAATCAATAAATATTAAAGTTTTTTGCATTTGTTAAATGTCAGAATCGAGAGAGGGAGAATTTTATGGAATTTTTTTTTTTTTTATTGCTTTCATCAGTCAAAAATGTACACACACTTCCTCAGAATTTCCCCGAAACTGTTACACTTGGGCCAGATGTCTCGGGTATCCTTCCACAAGTTTTCTACAAGAGTTTGCTGGAATTTTGGCCCACTCCTCTCGACAGAACTGGTGTAACTGGGTCAGGTTTGTAGGTCTTCTTCCTCGCAGTCGCCTTTTCAGTGCCGCCCACAAATCTCCTATGGGATTGAGATCAGGGCTTTGTGATGGCCGCTTTGTTGTCCTTCAGCCACTTTGTAACTAATTTGGAGGGTATGGGGTCGTTGTCCGTTTGGAAGACCCATTTGCGCCCAAGCTTTAACTTCCTGGATGAAGTCTTCAGATGTCGCTTCGATATATCCACATAATTTTCTTTTTTCATGATGCCATCTATTTTTGTGAAGTGCACAAGTCCCTTCTGCAGCAAAGCAGCCCCACAACATTATACCCCCCCACCCCCATACTTCACAGGTGGGGTGGTGTTCTGAGGATTCAAAGCTCTGCCATTTTTCCTCCAAATATACAGTTTATCATTATAGCCGAGTTGGACACGAGACTGAGGAGTGACGGGTTACAATTCATCTTAAAGCTCCTGGTGTCCTATTCAGCATCTACACCCGGCGACACACACACACACACACACACACAGTCAGTGATCTACAAGGAGTGTAGTGTTTCTACACTCAACATGAAGTTCCAGCAGGACATCGGCTCCATGTGTCCAGTACAGTGTGAGGTTACAATCAGCAGTTACTAAGGTGTTTTTTTTTGTTTCCATATTAAGCAAAACAAGACGCACATCATATATTTCTACTCATTTATTGTTTTCTGATTAAAAGCAATTAACAACTGTTTACAGATTTCCAAACATTTCAAACACACCAAATAAATCCTCTGAGGTTTTTAATTTCTGCGTGCGCGTATTAAAAAGAATACGGCCTGATTTATAAACCACCATGTCCACTAGGTGGCAGTAGGCGTGCTCTAAACTTTAGCGTCTATATTATGTGCTTATTACCTCTTTTGTCCGCTAGGTGGCAGTAAGTGTGCTCTAAAGTATATCTTGTGTTACACTTAATTTATCCAACTTTTTCTTTTTGTGGAATGTATTTGGAGTCTGTTTTGCATATTTTTAAAAATGTATTTATGTAAAAAAAAAAAAAAAAAAAAACATTTTTTTTTAAAACTAATTTTGAATCTTTATTTCCTATGCTAAATAGATCAAAAATTTATATAAGGAAAATAGACGTTATATTTTTATGATAAAAAGAATATCTAAAAGAGTCACATTTTCATGTTAAATATTTTAATATTACTAGGTAAATTCTATATACATAAATGTAAGAAAGAATGCCCAACATTTCCCATTTCTAGGTTGATTTGAGAATTTATTTTGAAACATTACATGGACTTTTTAGCCGGAAGGCAGTTAGAGCTATGGATGGATTTAAAGAACTAAATTCCTTCTCTCTATTACAATTATAGATGTATAGCCCTCTTGTTATCTTCTTATTTTCATTTGTATTTCATTTTCCTTTCGATTAATTAAAATGTGAATATAATTTTTGTAATGCTTTATATGTGTTTGTTAAATGTTAAAGAAGATGCAATAATAATAATTAAAACGCATGAACAGCTGAAAAGAAAAAAAGAAAGTAGATCAGTATTAACCTTTTTGTCCGCTAGGTGGCAGTAGGCGTGCTGTAAAGTAATTCATATGCTTATTAACGCGTCCGTCCGCTAGATGGCAGTAGGCGTGCTCTAAAATGAATCGTGTGCCTATTAACGCGGTCGTCCGCTAGGTGGCAGTAGGCGTGCTCTAAAGTGAATCGTGTACTTATTAACGCTGCCGTCCGCTAGGTGGCAGTAGGCGTGCTCTAAAGTGAATCATGTACTTATTAACGCTGTCGTCCGCTAGGTGGCAGTAGGCGTGCTCTAAAGTGAATCATGTGCTTATTAACGCTGTCGTCCGCTAGGTGGCAGTGCCAAACAAAGATTCACAGACGAAGAAGTTACAGACCTGAAAACAAAGCATGATTCCGAATCTTTAATTTATTCTTTTTAACTCATTTATAAACTCATTAAACCTGACATAACCGTTAACGGAGAAATAACGATGACGTCAAATCCTCCGGGACAAGGTACCGAGACTTTAGTTCAGAAAATCAGTTTTATTCGAGATGTTTAGCTAGCGAGCTAACTCTTCGCGCTTCCTGTGATAAAACCAGTGTTTTAAATGTTTAGATATTTATTTTTACATTTTATATTCATAAGTGTTTGGAATAAAACATGGTAATTCTAAGCTGAACTGTTAGAGGGTTATAATGCTGACTTTAAGCGTCCTTTAGTTCTCCAAAAGAATTGCTTTTATAATTATTCCATAGTTTTTAGTACTTAAGCATTCTTTATTCTTGTTTTTATTCTTTATTCTTATTTTGAGTCAGATTATTATTGCATGGGTGTTCAGGTCAAAGCGGGACTTTTGATTGTACAGAATAACAGAACAGTCCTGAGAGTAAACACTCCCTTTATGTCTCTCTATAATCCCCTGATACACTAATGCACTTCTCACAGGGTCTCACTAGAGCCTGGACACCATCAAGGTAGAAGGTTTTTTCTCAGTACACCGGAGCCACAATCGGACTGAAACGCCGGCCTCCCAGGAACTCCTTTAATGTTATTTCCAAACATGTGGTGATGTCCTGTACAGGGGGGACGTGACGATAACTACCAGACGAGTTTCTGTAATGTGCGAGTGGTGTTGGTGAATGAGTGTGTGTAGATGCGTCTCTTCTGCAAGTTGATGTTGATTTTCAAGGGTCAGATGTTCTACCTGCATCGTTCAAATGTTTCACTGCGACTAAGAGTCTCATCACCGTACTGTGCTTGAAGTCTTCTGTAACCGTCAATAGCTTTTACTCCTTCATTCAGCAGACATTTCATCAAAAGTCCCAATTTGACTTGAACACTTCTCGTATTATTATTATTACTAGTAGTGTGCCGGTCCCAAGCCCGGATAAAAAAATGGGAGGGTTGCGTCAGGGAGGGCATCCGGCGTAAAACCTGTGCCAAGTTGTTGTGCGGACTGGATATTCCGCTGTGGCGACCCCTTGTCGGGAGCAGCCAAAAGAACAACAACAACAACAGTGTATAAGCCAATAAATCATGTAAAATGTTCATTATTAAATTCATGCCGTGTAAACGTGTGCTTTTTTTCCTCCCCTGCAGGATTTCAGAATAAAAACCGAGTGGCGATTTTAGCCGAGCTGGATAAAGAGAAGAGACGCCTGATCCAGAGTCAGTCCATGAACAATCCAGGGGCCAGGTGAGAGTTTACACATCCTGCTATCTTTTACAGCCGAGTGAGAAAACTACACACCCTTATAACAAAATGAAGAAGATAGAGAGAGTTTACACTCCTCTTTCTGCACGTGATTAACTGTCTCTCATAAGCTGTTAGCGCTCGACTGAGAGACTCGGAGCTGCTTCACTGCACTGAATCACACAGACTCACCGCATCATAAACACCAGGTTTATGTGACATACGCAGTGCTGTAGATTTATTCATGATGATGAAGGGATTCGTTTCTCTCAAAGAACACAGCTTGTCGTCAAAGAAGCGTCAACTTCTCTGTCTTGAAAATGTGTGAGAGCTTAAAGTTCCAGCTCTACCTGTTACACAGCACTCACACTGAGATTCCTTCCATACATGAGCACATTTCTCCTGACAGATTGTAGACTCCAGCAGCTCTTTGGTTTAGTCAGATTTATTCTGCATTCTGATTCTGAAGCAGAATTCATTCTCTCTCTCCCTCAGTATTCCGCTTTCCAGACCGCCAGTGAAGGAATTTCGGGATCACGCGGAGCAGCAGCACATTGCCGCGCAGCAGAAAGCAGCTTTACAGGTAACGTCTCAGAGCTCAGGTGTTTACTGAGCGACGCTGAAGTAAACATATGAAAGAGTGTAAATATGCAGCAGCTAAATAACTTTGATGTTAACGTTTCAGCACGCACACGCGCACTCCTCTGGATTCTTCATCACACAAGACTCCTCATTCGGAAACCTGATCCTCCCGGTGCTGCCGCGACTCGACGCAGAGTGATGATGGAAAGAGGAAAAAAAACAAACCCACACACACAACCAAATGAGACCTGTTTAAAGACATTGAGGCATTTACAGAAATGAACGCGGTCATGTGATCACCACATCAGCTTTAAAACACTGAAAATCCCCTCTGGTTCCACACTGACCAACCAACTGACTGAGGGGGTTTACTGGTTGTACTGGTTTTATATTTCATATAAAATAAATAAAAGTCAACAAAAGTTGCTGCTATACATCTGTATCATCGTTGAATGGCAGGACAGAGTGTATGTGTGTGTAATTTTTCTTTGATTGACTTATTTAGCAATTCACTCAGCTGTTTGACTGATGACAAAACACACATCTGTTCTTATTTGTTCATTAAGTACATTTTCTGTGATTAAACCCTTAATTTAAAAGCATGGATTAACCAAAGTGTTCGTTTAATTCACAATCAGGTGAAAAATCTGTTTTCCAAAAAAAGGTTATTGGATCATGAAATAAAAGAACCAATCAAATTTGAATACACACCGGTCCATTACAAGGGGGTGTGGCTGGTAGACTTGTGGGTGGGGTTATAATATCCAGAGGTGTTGGGGTTTGTTTGTTTGTTGAACTGAGACACAGGAACACACACGTTCACACCTTCGTCAGTAATAATGTTAAAGTTCCTCTGTGTTAAATTCATTTTAAATTAAAAAAACATGGAGGTGGTGGACAGTCCTGAGAAACTCACCAGATTTACTTTATATTTCCACTTATTCCACTTTAGAACATCAGCTCCGCTAACGAATGTGGGTTTTGTCAGGCGGCTGCTCTCTCATCAGTAATGCGGACCGTACAGACCCAGTCTCACCCACGCTGAAAATGAGCACAGCTGTGTATTTTATCACTACGTGCCGGTAAAAGCACCCTGTGTGTCTGTGTCTGTGTTGAGACTCAAACACTGTAGGATAAACTGTGCTGTTGAAATCAATTTAAAACTCTGGAGTGTGTGTGAGGAGCATGCAGTGAAAACTATAAACGGTGAGTGTGTGTGTCAGCACTGGTCCATGTCTGGCACAAAGTTTACACGCGTCAGAAAACCATCATCTCTGTCTGATACTGTAGTGTAAGTATTCATATGGTAGACTAAAACCGTGTGTGTGTGTAAGTTTGTGTAAGAGTCAGGGGTAACTTTAGTGCTCCTCCACACCAGAAAGGGGCGCTGGAGCATGAGAGAGCGTGTAATGTTTTATTTGCTGACGATGGGTAAAAGCTCTCCCTTGGCTTTCATGGCTTTAATCTTGGCCTTGATGTTCTCATCCATGGCCTGCCTGCACCTCACGGCGTAGTGCGCCAGTGTCTCCTCCTTCTCGTCCCATGGAGGCAGAGCGTGGAAAACCTCGGGCGCGGCCAGACTCAGCTCAGCGATGGCCGCCGTCCTGGAGATAGTGTTCCGGTCCACGCCCACTCGGTCGAAGGCTACCTTCATGGAGACGCTGCGGCGGAACTCCTGCAGCGCAGTCATGTAGCGTGCGATCACGCCCACCACGTTCTTCACTGCGGGGAACAGACCACAGCACGTGTTAATGTGCCGAGCGCAGATTACCATCAGATAATTTCCCTCGGCAGCATTACACACATTTACACACACACACACACACACACACACATCTGAACGAGATCTACACACTGGTCACACAAACACACAACCTGTTGGTGGAAACAGAGAAAGAGAGAGAGAGCGAGGGCGTTTAGAATGTTGGGATCTGACAGACGTGGGGATCAAAGGCGTTCTCTAACACCGCGTCTGCCCCCTGGTCCTGTGCCTACTAAAGCCTCACGTACTCCTGACGCGGGTGTTCTCTCCATCCCGGTTCCTCTTAGAGGAGATCTTGATGGTTCTTGGTCGGTCTAAAGGATGAACCTCGACCTCCTCAAACGAGTCGAACAGCGCCGGAGACTCGAACGGAGCACCTTCGTCAGGAAATGAGGCGATCAGCTGATGAGAACTTCCTGCCTCCATCTGATTGGAGGGATGAACTCGTCTCTTATCTGATGAGGACACACAGGGGGGGGGACACGAAGGTCACAGCTTTAGACACACATCTCATTACACTTACATTGTTTCCCCATTACATCATGATGTAACATGGCAAGAGGGTAACAGGGGTAAAATGATGTAAAGCGGTACAAGAGTAGGATAGTGTAATGATGCAGTAGGGTAACGGGGTAAGATGGTAACAGCACTGTTACCCTATTATTATTATATTATGATACGGTTACATTTGCATCATGACAGTGTTATCTGGCTGCATCATTAATGTTATTTGTCATCCTGATACACTGTAACAGATTCATATTACTTTAAGTGTTCAGGGGAAATAAACCTCTTGATTATTTTCCATTACTTGAATAGTTCAGGTGTGTGTACCTGGCCGGAGCTGGTCCTGGAGGAACTCGCAGATCAGCTCAGCTTTCTTGGTGAGTTCCTGCTGCAGCAGCTCTTTATCCTGCTTCAGGCTGCTGATGGTCTCTCCCAACATCATGCTCTTATTCCTCTCCACCTGCAGGAGCGCCTTCAGCCTCTCGAGCTCATACGCTGTCAAACACACACACACACATTAATAAGCTATACAAAAATGCATAATGTTTAAAATATTTAATCATTATATAAAAATAATTCTCCTTACAATGGACATCTACTTCAAAATACACACACAGAATAACCAAAACCAACTCAGATTTTTTTCTTCATTTATTTTTATTAAAATATTTTATTAGAAAATAGATCCTAATGCTGATGATCCATCAAATATCAAAAGAGATTATTTACATGTCAAAAATAAATACAGACTGTAGCACGAACTCAACTTCACTCATTTCCATGTAGCACGAATAATACGGAATCACACGTTCGACACGTCCCGCTCTACAGCTCACCACAATCTGAACTTTCAGTTTCAGATGGATAAAAGTACAGCCAGAACGTAGAGGTGTAACATATTTCTCAAAGTAAAGAAATGAATATATATAAAATAGTGTAATGCAGCCTCTAACCATTGATCATCTGATGTCGGCACACACACTAAACACACACACACACTGGGAGTACAATTTACACAACCCCTGTAGCTATAGGCCGTCTTTATACAAAAACATCATCATCATTAAAGGAACGAAAAGCATCAGTGTGACAGTTTGGTGATCCGTCCCGAAGTCTCTGTTTCTCTGTACAGCGCTACAAAACAAAACAAACGGATCCGAAGAACAAAGATTTGGGAAAACGTCCTCGGAGTTTGTCGCTTAGAAATGAAATCTGAAATAGTTACACCATCAACACTATTCCAAGGTGTTTTACAGGTCATAAAATATGACAAAATATGCTACAAAGGTCACAATGGAACTTTATACAAAGGTAAAAATCACAAGAGGTTATCTTTTTATATTGTTGTGATAAAGTACTCGAAAGCTCAGAGTGATTCGTATTAAAAGTCCACATTAAACAATACTTAGTTATTTTTCACTCTCACTTTTAACAGGGATGACAGAAAGCATAAGACCGCCTTCACACTTGTATTTATTTCATAATCCTATGTTTCAAATGTCATCCTAAGGAAATTAAGTGAGTGGGAGGGGCATAGCCACTCTGCCCTGTCAATCACATGGACACTAACCAGTCGTGGACATCTGTGAGGCCGGGTATGTGAAAGAGGGCAGAAAGTGCTTTCCTCAGTGTGTCTCAGAGGAAGAATGCGTTAGTCCTCACTCTCCCTGTTTAGTAGCCAAGACCAAGTCAGGACCAATCATGTCACAAAAAAATGAAAGACAAAGTGATTATGACAACCGGGTCTGGTTAGCGAGCGCATCTGTGAGGAGATTTATGATGTTCTGATTACGTAGTCGTAGGGAAATCATTGGTGGAAAACTAATCTAGTTCTTCTTGTGTGTCTAAAATACTGTTTAATACACTGCAAGCAGGAAGATAGCTATTGGAGAAAATCAATTTCAAACATTTAACCTTGCTGTGACCTTGACCCTGTTCATCTGCTGGTTACAACAATCACTCCATATCGATACAACAAACATCCAAGCATCTGGACTTAAGATATCCTGAGCTTTATCCAGAGTCTTAAGTGGATGAAAAACCTGAAACCACCTGAAAGATGTTCCGCTTTAATTCTGGTGTGAATTTCTGCCTTTAAAGCTACAGTGAAGATAAATAAACTTCATATCACCAGAGTTAGGCTACTTAGATAGCTGACATTAGCTAACTACAGCTCGGACGTTGTGTGACATGATCAAGAAAAAAAAATTCAGTTTGAGAGCAGAGGAAAATCATATTATAATCAGTCTTCTTGTTCCAAAACAGATCTATATTTTCTCTAAACATTTTATGAAATTTTTATGAAACTTTGGATATGAGAGATTTTGATTAGTAACTTGCTACGGTTCCATACTAATCTGATAAACATATTATTGAAAGCATTTTTATAAACAAAACAGCTGTTTAACTTAGTGATGCAGAAAAGAAATCCAGTAATTTTCAGTCCTGTGGATCTCTGAATGATCAGCACCAACACCACAGCAACGCTGCACAGGGCTGAACTCAGATATACGACGGGCCGGACTTGTGGAACAGATACGGCCCCTGCGCCAGCTTCTTCCTCTGGCCAATTCTCAGTCTGCACTTGTTGATGCAAGCTTTCTTCAGCTTTGCCGACTCCACCGGCGTCCATCCATCCAATGTGGAACACCGCAGAACGTACGCTGTGAAGAAATCCAACAATTTTATTAAAAGAAAAAAAAAAAAAAACCTCATTCTGATCTGATCACCTCTAAAGTGTGTCCCTGTGTATCTCATGACCCAGCTCCATCTTTCCGATTGGTCAGAAGGTGTTGATTAATTCTTTAGAACATCTCTGACAGTATTGCAGCTTCATATTAATGCACTCATTTCTATAGCAATGGCTCATACACAGGGGCACGTACAGCTTTACACTTTTAGAGTTTTGTTTCATTACTTTTAAAAGAGAAAATAAAAAGAGGCTGGTAAGGGAATGAGTGTTTATAGCTGCTGTAATGTTTACAACTGTTTAAAATGGTTCACAACTCCAGCTTTTAATGTGTATCTTTTAATGTGTATCTGATAGAGATGGATGAAAACTCGTTTCAGCTGCATATTGCAATTCTGTTGCGTGGCAATTCATGCATCGCCATACTGACTCCAAAATCGACTTTCTTTTAAAACACTTTTTAAATGTATACATGTTCGCAATTAAAGTGGTAAAATGTTGCAGTTCCGATATAATCACACAGGTGGTGCACTCTAAACTATTCTGTGTGGTGAAACATAATCAGAAAACAAATTAATATGGGATCGGGTTATTTCTAAACTTGAGATACTTACAGAATTGCAATACGTGAAATCGTGCAAAAAGCATATTGTATCGGGAGACACCTGGTGGTTCCTGTCCTTAGTATCTATACATTTTATCATAACTATATAATTACATGGCGTGTAACTAACATAACTAAAAGTTTAATATATAAAAAAGTATAATTAAGAAGGTATAAAACACTTTGGGACATACTGTTAGAGGACAGTAATCAACAGCAACAAACAGCACACCCTGACATCATTTATTCCTCTTATAGGAGGGCAATTGACCAAAAAACTACAATTTTAGATTTATTAAAGAACATAATGTCAATTGTTTATAGTTCTTACAGTTGTAAGCAAAAGTTTAGACACCTCTCACCAATTTATCCATTTATTATTATTATTAATAATAATAATAATAATAATAATCTGCAAATGTTAATGCACAGTTAAAATTAAATTAACTTAAAAAAAAAAAAACATGCAAATGTAGCATATGAAAAGGTTTGGACACCTCCTGGGTGGGAAAACCTAAGAAATTCATTATTTATGTTTTTTTTATATATTTTTTAATATAAGTAATCTTCACCTTATATATTACATTAAACCTTTATACATTTTCCCCTGTTAAAATATTTAAAACCTATTTATTATTCCAATAAAAAATGTATAAAAGCAACTGTACTACTGCAGAGCGACTGATCCTAGTAAATTCATCAACACCTTCTGACCAATCAGAACTCGGCAGTGCTGATGAATCACTCACATATAATCCCGTCAACTTTTCTTCTGTCCAGGATTTTTTTCCCGTCCGGTACTTTGCCCCTTTTCCCGAAAGCCACGGCTCCTATGAGATCCTCCTCGGTGAAGAAATGCTCGAACAGCAGGTGGAAGAGCCGCATGCTGTCCTGACGGGACTCCTGGTGAATACAGGCCAGTTTATACGGCGGGAGAAAGAGTCCGGACCCTGGAAACAGTTCTTGCTCTCCGGGACGAGGAGGGCTCTGAACCTGCACGCGGGACTGCTCGTGGAAGCGGAGAACCCGCGAGATGACAGTTTGGAGGTTCCGTAACGTTAAAGGATCTGTCCAAAAAGCAGACACATCCTTA
The DNA here is from genome assembly GCA_030014365.1 of Clarias pachynema. Classification (NCBI taxonomy): domain Eukaryota; kingdom Metazoa; phylum Chordata; class Actinopteri; order Siluriformes; family Clariidae; genus Clarias; species Clarias pachynema. The sequence goes on along the minus strand of JAQMYL010000009.1, from coordinate 27,199,377 downwards.
GTGTCTTAAATTAATTCATTTGATTCACAAATTGAATATTTTTTGTGAAGAGAGATGTGAAGAGAGATCTCACCCACGCTGGTGATGTACTCCTCCAGCTGCTTTCTCTCTTCGGAATGACTCTCGGCTTTTGGACAGAGCTCCGACGTGGACGGCCAGAACGGTTCCTCCGAGTTCAGACATCCTGCGATGAAGTTTAACACTCAATTCAGCTCGTACTGTGTTACAGTGACATTAACCACAATTACTGTGTGAAATGTAAACACGACAACGGTGTTGCTGAAACATGTGCATGTGAGATGAGACAGGTTTGCTTTGAATCTTTTGTCTAACCCAATTGCTCCGCAGCATCCCTTACTCTTACAGAGCTCTCGCACCAAATCCACCTTTACATAGCGTACTAGGATAATTAAGTATACACCAAGTAAAAAAAAACAAAAAAAAAAACATTTTCAACAAAGAATTTGGAAATGTTTTATTTGCAATTATGCAAAACTTCATCCAAATTATTTCCCTATAAATACAAAAGAGCTGATGACATCGAGTACAACAAAAATATAACAAAAAAAGTCTTGCACAACTAACCCTGAGAGGCATTCAGGAGCTTTACGCTGTCTTCTTTTCAACCTGTAAACATCAGGAATATCAGATTTTACCCACAGAACAAACACAGTTCAGATTTCATACAACAAACTCAAAATATCCATGCAAAAGCTACAGATGTAGCTGAAAGACAATAAAATCCACTCACCGTTTCTTAGCTCTTATCTCCTTATTGTAAAGGAAGCCGTCCATTTTCATCTGGATTAAAATCAAAAACGTCCACAGAGCGTCTTGAGGGACAAAGTTCTTTATTTCAGAGAGAGCAAGTTCAACAGGTCGACTTTTTTAACTGACCAACTGCTTGATACTCAGCGTCGTCTTCAGGTTTTCAGTAACAATTACTGGCGCATTTAATATTATTTAACATAAACACAAAATTAATATGAATGAAGTCACACTTTAGTGTACATTTGAACGTAGAAAATTTTATATTGTGGGAGCTCACAGACTTGTGTTAAATTAAAATGTTACTGACTGATGAATTTCGAGTCTCAAGGAGGCATTAATTAGAGTCTTAGAGAATAAGTTATTGTTGTAACGACACCACCACTCAATAGCAGATTTTTCACAAATAATAACCTGGAAAATAAATAGAACATGACTAAAATTATACATTTTTAATTGCAATAAACCCAAACCTCAGTACAGTTGTATTATCTGGCTGAGAAACCCTTTCACTCCGCCCCCATCTCCGTCTGAAATCAGAGAGTATAACCCCAATATAAACTCAAAAATGACAGTATATTGACCTTTTGTATGTGACATCATGACGTCTCTCCGCCATGGTCCCGCCCACATCTGGATGGCAAAAGGGACATTACTTACTGGATACCAGTTCCAAAACCCACATACAAAACCAGTCACATAGGCACTTTCTGCAACATCTGATAATGTTAGGTCATCTTAAAGAACACTTTGAGTCCTTAATAATCGCTTTTAAGTCGTTCCAAATCTCCTCTGAACTGTCCATGTTTTTTATTTACGGCTACAAAGCTAACAAGCTTCTAACACAAGACTGAATCCCAAATCCCTCTCTAACCCCTGATCAAGGGCACTACATGGTGTGTGGGACACGGGATTGTACACCCTACATAGTGCACTAGCTTCCCATTTAACACAATTTGGAATTCAAAGTGTGGAACAGTTAATTAGAAAGACTGAAATGTTAATGTCACTATTAGTTAACGTTACTTGCACATCATTTTATGAAGGAGAAAGCACGGCGTATTCCACAGGATCGTCTCATTTGCAGCAGAAGCACCAAATGAGCTGAAGTTAATGCTAACACTAGTAGACACCAGGAGGAATTTCAGATCTGTACAGCATCGGAGGTAATCACGCTAATCAAATGTGTGCAAATTAATATCCTTATTCCCTTCTTCATCCATTTTCACACACTTATTTCTCTGTTGAATAAGTTATGAAGTCCAACATAACACACCGCATTAAAATAATCGGCAGAACAGAAGCCATCTGACGTCACATGACTGCAAAAGGTCAATAGTGTTGACTCAACTTTTATTAAACTCTCATTAAAACACACTAAATTCGAGGAGCCTATAGTACAGAGGTGGGGATGAGGGCAGGGTCAAGGAGTAAATAAGTCTTATTCATCTGTACACATTTATCCACCAGAAGACTTGATAAATCTTCCTTAAAGTAATGGTAAACGTTATAATAATAATAAGAAGAAGAAGAAGAAAAAGAATAATAAAAGTGTTTGTAGAAATGAAGCTGTAAAAATGTTCGCAGAAAATCTTCCTTTTTGGAGAACAAAAAAAAAAAAAAAAAACTCTTTTTGAGGAAGCTGTGTGTCTCTAATGACCTTCAGTGAAGTGTAAAGTTTTACTGTACTGCCGCTGTGGTGTGGGAACCTTTTTGTGTGTCCCAGACCGTGAGAGTTTGGAGTAAACAGACTTTTTTAGGTTCATTTTGAAATCCGAATTTGCACAGAGACACCAAGGAAATGTCACACAGCATCTACCTTTTTTTTTGTATCTTTAAACCGGTCATCATGTTGTAATACTCAGTTTGTTTAAACATGAGTGAAGAATGGGACTCAGGTTTGGTTGAATGGACACTCAAACGACTCATTCGTCTTATCAATCAAAATGAATCTTTTTTTAATATCCCGTTTCACATGAACAATTCAAATGAATCACTTAAGTGAATCAATAACTACTCAAATGAATCTTAAATCAAATCACGTAAGTGAAAACACTTAAATGATTCACTTAGATGAATCACTCAAATTGAAACTTAAGCTATCTGGTGCATGATGTTAAATATTGGAACCTTTTATCAGGAGACAATTTATTTATTAAGAAGAGTTAAAGCTATTAAACCATTAAACTTTGCCTAAAGCATAACATGTCTTTACCTGTGTCAGCTTTGGGCTCTGCGCTGAGACTCTGTGCTGCTAAAATGTCCATTTCGGGGTGCACTACCCCTGAGGGATCCTCAAAGGGCAGACTGAAATCCCCGTTAGGAAGCACTTCCACCATGTCACTGCGTCCCGGTTGGCTTAGAGACGCTGCGCTCTGATTAGCCGCCATGTTCACTTGCGAGTTCATGTGTGTTCTGCTTTGAGAGCCGCTGATCGGAGTGTGCGTGTGTTTAGTAACAGATAACGAAGCGTTCTCCAACGGTGATGAGGACATGCCCACCAGATCTCCATCCTCTAGGAGCTGTGTGTTGTGTAGTGCTGAAGATCTGGATGAGGGTCTGACCTGGGAGGTGGCTTTGGGCGACTGTGAGACGCTACACGATGGAGCGCCCTCTGAGGCAGCTTGTGCTTGCGCGTTTGCCACTGTGTAATAGTCTTCAGCTCGCTCCTGCTTGATTTTCTTTGCACCTGGATCAGCAGAGTCGTCCGAGCTCGGGCCCTGGATGCTTCGTTTTCTTGGCGGAACCCTGGGCTCGGAATCGCCCTCTTCGTCAGTGGCTGAGGATTCGCACACGATGTCAAACAGGTGTTCCTCTGCGTTCTCGTCCATCTCAGACTGCTCGCTGCAGTTGGAAAAGTCGTACGAGTCTCGGGTCTGGTTCGAGTCGCCTTTGCTGGTTTTGGCCGCGCTGCTCAGGAACCTCTGCGTCGAGCTGCTCTGCATGGATGCCGCTCCCTGTATCAGAGATTCTGAACTGATCCCTCGGCTGCTTCGCTCATAGCACATCCGATCTTTGTGCGCCGTTTTACACGAGGACGTTAAGGGCCAGTGGTAGGCGTGGCCGGCGCTGCAGCCCCACAGCGCCGTCAGGTTTCCGTGAGCTCCTTCTGTCAGCAAGTGCTTCAAGCTCGGGATCAGCGTGCAGATCGTTCCATGACTGTGAGCCCATTTCACCAATTTAGACAAACTGTCAGCCGAGGTGTGTAAGCAGTCCCCCATGATCAGCGTCCTCGCCTGAGAACATTCAGAATCGCATTAAATCTCAATTAAATCACAGCTGCTATAATGTCAAGGTTAATTTGTTTCACAGACGTTCACCAGCGTTATACAAAATAAAAATTAACAAAAAACTGTCCTTATCCCGAACTATTCTCTGCGCCTGTTTCCCTGTGATATAATGGTTCCCATAAATGTAGGAGGCATTTCTCTGGAAGTTTTCAAAAAATAAAAAAAAAACATTTAGACAGACTTGTGTCCAAACTTTTGACCGGTACTGTAAGTGGGCATGTGAGGAAGTAAAATGTTGCCATTCCACAAATTATTTGCTAAGATTGTTTAGAATTGTAACAAAATCTAAAATAAAAAAATAAATAATGAATTGGGATATTTATAAAATCGTGATAACTACAGAATTCTAATATAAATCAAATCAGCACCTGATGATTTGATCGTATGTATCGTCTGATCCCTGGTGATTCCCGTCCCAATCAACATGTCCTGTATGTTACTGTTTCTCAGTTAACAAATCGAATCGTAAATGAGTGTGATCCCTGCGTTTGTTAGAATATGAAAGCCTGAAACTGCACCAAATCTTTCTGGATATTCGCTTTATTTGTCTCTTTCTTAGTGAATCAGATTATTTGACTCTGCTGATGAATACGAGTCGATTCTTTCAGCTTCCAAATGGACCATTGCATTTATTTTAAGTATTATTTTTATTATTATTATTATTATTTGAGTGTCGGACAGTTCTTTTTTTTTTACCAGGATAACACTAATTTTATTCATAACAATAAGTTTTATTTTAAAACCATTTTTTAAATAAAATATAATGGTATAAATAGTTGTTAAATGACCAGATGTGCTGTTAGAGCATTTTGTTTGCATCACACAGCAAGACTCACAGCAATGTCTACATCTAAAAACTAAAAACACAGAAAAATAGACAAATAACTCGTACATAAAATAAAATATATAACCTTAAACGAACCGAGTCAAAGAGCCGATTCGTTTACGATCAAACGTCAGAAAAAGAAGATTAGATGGAAAATACCCGAGCGATTAACTAGATGACATTCAATATTCCTGAGCTTTATCAGATTTATAACTTTATCCTGTGGATTTTTGTGGATTATTTTGGCCATTGTGGTGTATTTCGGATAAATCTGTCATCTGGACAGAACCGAGTCATCTACCGAGTTAGCGTTAATGTGTGACGAGACATTAATCATTCATGCTAGCTCGGTAACTATAACTATGTGGCGACACTGTTAAATGATTTATTGTGCATTTCCTAAGATACGAGTGTAGATTAGAGGGGAAAATCGTGTCTTTATTTTAAACCTGAGGTATAAATACTGAGTCTGACTCTACCTGAGCGCACAGGTGACAGCTTAGCTACAGTGCTAATCACATCGCTCAACCCAACAACACCAGCCAAGCTAACGTGCTCTAACGTGTCAGCTAAATAAGGAATATTGAATCGAACCATGAATTCGAAAATGAAGTGCATCGGAATAAAGTGGGCTAACGTTAGCCAGACAGCTAAGCTAGCTTATGAGCTAATATCACCGCGTTCAACAAAGAGCGCTAGCATGAGAGCTAACAGAGCTGTTTACCTTCACACAGGAGATTAAACACTGACACAGCTCACATGTGGTGATGCGTTTATATCCTCTGCAATGTCAAACTACACCTGACTCACACTCATCATCCCTTTATACAGTTATATTAAAAATGACGGATGTTTTTTCTTTAAAAAAATTTTTTTTTTATCCCAAACTAAAATGGATTCTTTAGCTCTTTTCTTCAGGATGAGACTTTTATTCAGCATCACTTCCGGTTAGGAATCGCGGTAACATACATCTCATTATTCATTTTGAACATATTTTTTTATTAACAAAAGGGATAATTAGATGATAAGTGGTTGTTTTTGTTTTAATATTCATGCTTTATTAGATATGGTGCGTCAATCATAAAAATGGCCAAATTACTTCCTGTTCTCTATACACTGCTTATGGCTTACTTTTACAGAATTAGTATAGTATAGTATAGTATAGTATAGTATAGTATATCATAGCACAGTATAATATAGCATAGTGTAGTATAGTGTAGTGCAGTACAGTATAGTATCATGTCATATTGTATAGTGTAGTGTAGTGTGGAATTGCATAATATAGTATAGTATCATATAGTGCAGGGCAGTATAGTATAGTATAGTATAGTGGACTACATGTCTCCAAAGTGTAGTGATTTTACAATGTAACCAATGTCACAAAAAGAGAACCAGACAAAAGATCAACTCTATATCAGGTAGGTATAATTATAATAATAATAATAATTATTATTATTATTATTATTATTATTATTATTATTATTGTGTATAAGCTACTATACATTTACCTGTATTAAACAATTATGAAAAAGAAGAACTGTAGTCCCTAATGTTGACCAACAGGTGGAGACATCAGCTAAAAGAAGCAGATAGTGTATTATGGACAAACTCACCTGTCTCTACATTCAAAGTATTTTGTAATTACAGTAATAAGATAAAAGAAGTACTGTACAAGCTTATTTATTGATACTATCCTACAAACACATTTACTCATTACTCTTTTGACAATTTTCAAGAAGATGATATCTGTCACCTTTATTGGTCTTGTGACCACACAAAGAGGTTTTGAAGTTGCGTCATGGAAGTCGTCTCTCATTTTTCCCCACCAACTCCCCTTAGATTTGAAAATGTGTTTTTTTGGATATATTCATTTTAAGAAATAGGCCTCTGACTTTTTGTTTATTGTTATTAATTTGGTTCTGCTTTTTGCTCAATATCATATCCACAAGTCCAAACTGAACAGAAACAAGTTTTCATTCCCTGTTTTCAGGTAGGATATAAAATTAGACTAAGACTATTAGATTATTGACATTATTTCCCCTAGTATAAACAAAAAGGCCATAAACTGTTCTTTTTTTAGTTAATTAATCAATATATATTTGTAATATATATTTGTATTCTTATGATTTTCTTTTATTTATATACTTTATTTTATTTTATTTCTTACCTATTAATTAATTAACTCACCTGCTCAGGCAGAAATAAACAGTGTTATACTATAAATGTTAGATGGAATAATATAATTATTGTACGTACTATACAATCTCTGCTAAATTATATTTAATTTTTACACTAACAAACATTTTCCTGATGTTAAACCTGGCCAACATTTTAGCTAATTAGCTAAACTAGCATTACCCCAAACATCTGTATAAATATGAGTGGAAAATACCTGAGTCACTGTACATCATTATTCTACTTAAATACGTAAGTGTGTACTCGAGTATTATGTAAATTTAAAACTTTAACTTCTGTACATTTTGTTTGTGAATAATACATTTCAGTTGCTCTGTAATGTTAATTATAAACACTAATAATAAAATGTTTCAGTACTTATAGCACAATTAACAACATGAAACAACTCTTTGTTCATCTTTCCTGTTGACCCTGTAGCACTGATTTCACTTCCTGATTGTTAAAAATTTCCCTCAAATCCAGCTCAGTAGTTTAGAGCTTTCTGTATTAGTCTGATGGACACCAATATGAGAATGTCACTTCTGAGATGTTAAGCCTAAACTCACTCACTTCCAGGAAAATAGTCTTATAAATGGTAAGATTTAATGATTCGTCCTGCGCTAGTCATCACACCCATACTGCATGTTCCTGTAGAATGCCCTTTTCCAGATCTATCCCCCTGTGTTTGCTGTTATGAGCGCTTCACACACTGTGAAGGTTTTCCAGATGTTGGAGTGTGTGTGTGTTTGTGGGCTCTGTGCAGGACAGTCAAATTCTTCCACCCAAACATACTCTTAACATGTCTTCATGGAGCTGGCTTTGTGGATCTGACAAGAACATTTTCATGCTGGATAAGGGTTTGGTTAAGCTCCTTTTAGTTGACAGAAGAGAAACTGTAATGGTATCAAGTAATACAGAGGCGTTCTGTAACAACTGTGTGCTGAAGAACTACATCTGGATGTGAAGGTCAGGGATGCAAATTATTTTGTTAGTATAGTATATCTTTGTTTTAATATTTATTTACAAAAGTAAATGAATAGAAACAGCTACACAATAATTTTATTGTTAAACCCCTGGTCATGGTGGCAGTGGATATGAATCCTTTCCTGGGTGTGCTGGGCACGAGGTTGGAATACACTCTAAATCGGAGGCCAGAATGCAACACACACACGCACACGCACACAGGGCAGGTGTGACCCTTACAGAAAGGTCCCATGAGCATCACATGCTTGCATTGTGTACTGTAGTATAATATAGCGGAATTTGGTTTTTATTTTCATCTTTAATGTCATTCCACAAGGTCTATTTCTTCTCATATTCTTCTCATATATACTCACACACACTTATGTTCAGGTGAGGTTGAATTCAACAAAATATACTTTACTGTCTATTTTATTAAACTTCAACAATAATTTCATTTATGACAATGAAGGAACATCTGTGAAACACAACACAGGCATGAGTGACTTCACAGTGGCCATGATGTCATCTCAGTGTGTGTGTCTCACAGCTGTGTATGTTGACAGCAGCTGGGCGCCAGTCAGAGACAGGACATACTGGCACCACTGACACCCTCATACACATTTATACACATTTATACAGACGCATACCCGCGCTCAGCTTTGGAGACTGGCACACACTGTCCATGACAGAGCGTCCTGTCCACCGAGGAGCATTGTGTGCTATAAATGACGTCAAGCTAAGACAATCTAAAAAAATATAAAATGTGAAAATCATAGTAGTTGTGCGTGATATGATCAAGTTATTCTACTGTATATTGTACTCATTCATTCTCTATAGCGCTTATCTATGGAGCGTTTCCCGGGGACATGGATGCTGTGCCATTCCATTGCAGGTCACAAATACTCTCGCTCACACACTACAGGCAATTTGGAAATTCCAATTAGCCTAATCTGCATGTCTTTGGACTGTGGGAGGAAACCTGAATACCCAGAGGAAACTCACCAAGCATCTGGAGAGTATGCAAACTCCACACACAGCCACGAGACCAGAATCAGACCCTTGACCCTGGAGTTGCAAGGCCACAGTGTCTATGCCACCATGCTTCTGTATATTATACTACAATATATACAATACACATCTATCTTAATTCTATTTACATTTTTCATTTCTATTGCTTTAGCAATCTTGTACATATCATACATTTTCAGCTAAAATTTTGCCATATTTGTAGAATTCTCTCTATTTCATACTTTATTTCTCTATTTGAATGCTGTATTTTTTCATTAATTGTACTCGTTAGTGCAATTCATCCTCACAGAGAAACTCTTCTCTTATGACATGGCTGGTCATATAAGCATTTTGCTGCATACCATACTGTTTATGACAGTGTATGTGACAAATAAAATTTTTATTTAAATTTTCCTTTTTTTTAAAAATCAAATTCTTTTTTATTGGAAATTTAAACAAGATACACATACATAGCACTATTTTTTTTTACCCATTCCCCTCCCCGCACCCCTTTAGAAAACAACAACCAGTCAGTGGAAAAAGAAAATACATAAATAAACATTACACAAATTATCACACTAAATAATAATAATTAAATTTAATTATTAAGAAATCTTTTATGAAATATATAATTCATCTGCATCTATACTTTCAAAGTGACTCAAAAATGGTTACCAGATATCATAAAATTCCTGAGTGGATCCCTTTATGTAATAGCAAACCTTTTCTATAAAATTAAATACAAGATGTTCCACTGAGCACCCATTGGTGGCAACAACAATTTCCACTTCAACAGGATCATTCTCCTAGCGAGAAGGGGGCTAAAGGCTATCATATTGGCCTAATAATTGGCCATAATTAGAAACAAAAACCCATTTGCATTTGTGGGTAATTTTCTTTTTCCAAGAAATTAAAAAAATATTCAGAAAAGGGTTAAAATATTTTATGATAATGTTACGGTGACATTATGTCATGCAGTATATGTGAAAAATAAAAGATCAAGCTTGCTGTTAAATGGAAAGTTTAGGGTGTGGCATAAAGAAGGGTGGTGCTTGTATGTTAAAAGTGCTTCAGGTGATAAAAAAAAAAAAGTTAATATTTGTTTTGTATGGTGCTGCTGATGTGAGTTTGTGATAATTTTTAAGTTGCATTTTGCAGTCCTAAACTTACCAACATCAGTCTTGTAGTCTGGCTCGTGTAAAATGCAGCATTCAGTCATCAGTCGTAACTAATTAACATCATTTAATGTAACTAGATAATTGTGTGAGCTTTATATTTCACCCTGGAGGTCTCCTCATCACACACACAAATTAAAATGTACAGAAAAGCCCCAAGGCGGTTTGTCACTTCCGTGTCCTGTGTGTGTGTGTGTGTGTGCATGCGCACATGTGGTGGCTCCTCATTTGACTTTCCTGGGCCCCTCGATCATCCTCGGTCCTCCTCACGCTCCACATTAACACATGAATGGCCGACTGCAAAGGGCCAGCGTGCTACGGAGCGCAACAGAAGGCACTGGATTTGCAATTCATTATTCAATCTGCTCGACCCTCAGTTAGGAGAGAGAGAGAGAGAGAGAGACTTAAATAGTAAAGCATTTGAATCATTTAAACATCATCTATAATTAAAAAAAATCTTTTGTAATTATAACTATTTAGCAATTAATGTAGCTGCCAAATGAGATATTATTAAATAATATTCTTTATTGACTATGAATGCATCAAAAGTTTCTTTATTATTATTATTATTATTATTTATTTATTTATTTGTATAGACTTTTGTACATAAAAAAGTATTTAAAAGGCCAAACAATATGTGGTATAACAAGTTTAAATAGTTCTTCAGATGATCAAATTATTTATGTTAATTATATTTCCTTTATTGCTGTTTTTTTGTGTTGTTGTTATCCATCCTTAATGTTGTATTTATGTTGTAATTATTTGTCTGTTAATTAGTTAATTGATACGCTAGTGAAAAATTAGCATTTTAGGCGTTATCGTCACGTGTCACTTATTCGTCACTTCCTATGAAGCGAGTAACTGCTTCCGGTTGAGGAGACCGTCATGGCGGCCCCCATAGCGATACATCTGGAGTTTGGGTTTGTATGATTTCACTACCTCGATATACTGTTGTAGTTTGTTTATTTGTTGTTTTAGAACACGTGACATGTTGTTTATGACTGTCTGGACACATGACCACGTGGTCACTCCTGTAACAAGCGTTTGTTTGTAGTAAATGAGGCGTTTAGCGAAAGCCGCGTCCTCCTGCTTCAGCACTGCGGCTGAAGCCCAAATGCCTGCCTTAGTGAGCATGTAGTGCACTAAACAGGGTGCGGGGACGCAGTCGCTTATATCCGTGTAAGTGCCCTATTATAGGGAGCAGGCGGAGTTTCGGGATCAACCCAATGTCGAGTTTTACATTTAACAATTCGTGTTGTGTTTATCTCACGTTTCTAATCTCGAATATTTTCATGCATTTATAAAAAATTAAAATAAAAGCGAAATATGTTATAAGCTGAAGTTTAATAATCAGAATAACTTTATAGTTTGTTTACGTAAAAGCGACTTTATTTTCATATGTATAAAATATAGCCACATCTCTTTTTACTGATTAAAAAAAAATGAAGACAATTTATTTACAATAGTTTTGTTTATTTAAACAAAATTATTTAGTTTTATTTAAAAATATATAACACTGTCATCCATACTCATAAAATAAATTAATATTAATATTAAATTAATAAACTCAAGTTATAATAATAATAATAATAATAAGCAGAAGAAGAATAAACAGACCGAACAGTACAAAATGTGAGGAAGAGGAAAATTAAGATGGATAGATTCATACTGTATTGATCCCAAAGGAAATTTCAAACTAGTAAATCTGGAATAATTTCCAAGTACAAACCTGAACTCTTTTAATTATTTATTTTGTTATAATTAAATTATAATTTATTGTTAAAAGAAAATGGAGGGAAATGAAAATAGAATTTACCTCATAATTACTGTTTGGGGAGTTTATTATTATTATTTTTTAATGTACTGTATATTTATTTCAACAGCTTTAAAGACAGTAATATTTGACCCCAGTTATTGTTAGTCTTTTGGTTGTGCCCATGGAGGGGTCTCCCCAGCGGCCCTTACGATCCGCATACAACTCGGCACGGGTTTTTTACTCCAGATGCCCTAACTGGCGCAACCCTCACATTTTATCCCTGCCATCAGGGAAGAGAAGCTCCATAGATCTGATAACCTGGTGATTCAGTACATTCAGGTGGTCAGCTGACTTCATTTTATTGCCCCATAACGCTGCTGAGTCTAGACCTGAGCAACTGAAACAACCCCAGATCATAACACTGTCTCCAGAGGCTTGTACAGTGGACACTATGCATGATGGGTGCATCGCTAGACCCAATCCTGTGAGTTCTCATCACACTGTGTGTTTGTGAGTGTGGAAAAGAGAGTGATGTAACTTTCACTATTAAATATAGCTCTGGTTTCTATTGTGTGTGTGTGTGTGTTTTTTTATTATTTTTTTAATTTATTTTATCTTTACTATCCTCGCAGGTTTGAATAATGCGTTAAAGCATTCTAAACCCAGTTCTAGTAATTTCAAATCTCCTTAGTTTTCTTTGCCTGATGCAGGACAATAATTTGACCCTTCTCAAGGTCCCTTCTATTTATTTTTTGGCCAGGCAGTGTGTATTTGTCCACCAAATGTCTTTTTTGTCTTTATTTGTTGTAGTCCAGATGCGGTCAGTAAATTTGAATGTGCACTTGTTCATCAGCTCAACATGGTGACGTGTAAACTTGTGTTGTGTAATAGTGGGTGGAGTTTGGAGTTTGTTTCTTCCTAGACACGAAGCAAGTGTAACTGTGTTACGTGTTGCTGTGTGATCTGTGCTCTCTTTCTCTACTGAATTCCTCCCTGATGAAACTCAGAATAAAACCTCAGGAGTTTCTTTTCGAATTTTTTTACTTTCCTCTCTACAAACTTTCTTTCTCAGCTTCCTTTCTTCGGAAATTTCTTCATTACAAGCTTCCCTCATCCTACCTTCCCTCTTTCTTTTCCTTTTTTTTTCTCATTGTGCCTGATATTAAACAATACATCATGGATTTAGTTCTAACAAATAATTGAATGTAAATGAAGCATTAAATGCACTAACATTAATTTGCACAGCACAGACCACTGCACTTTACAGAAATAGTTCGGTTTTTATCAACTTTGCCCTTTAGAGATGATCTTTTGTGTGTCAGACACTCAAAGGGCAGTGTGTGAGACATTTCCAGATTAAACTATCCGAAGCTAAAAATCACACAGTCATCGTCTTTCTTTCAGTTTACTGAGTTTAGTGAATAACGCAAAGCCTCCGCGTGAATAAACCTCATCCCGAGGTCACGCGTGCTGTAAAACGTTAAGACTTGGCACCGTATAAAAGTCATCTCGGCTTTTAAGTTACGGCAGAATCGCGGCTTATTGTGTGCGTTTAAAAGGGCGATGGTGTGTGTGAGTGCCCTTACTGACCCTCTCCGTCTTTCTGCGCTGCTCAAACCCGGGCCGGCCGCCAAAACCCGAGGATCTGGAGGACAACTGGGCTTTCTGCAGGAGATGTGAGCGCTCTTTATGGAGCCTGCACCTGCTGCTGCTGCTGCATCTCCCTCAGCGTCACGCTGCTTCACCAGCATCAACACCGTCTCGCAGATTAACTCAAATCTGCACCAAACCTGTGTAGAGTAATCCGGGTTTCAGTTTTATAGGGAACCTATCGATTCTCTTTAATCCCAGGGCTCCTGGATTTTACATTTCAGTCAGGGATGCGTTTTAATCCTAGTGCTGATCTGCTTTAAACAATTCTGCCTAAAATGATAATTAGAAAGTAAAAATGCAAGTGAAAGATTTGCAACAAATGATCAGTAATGTACAGTATGATGGGACCTAATCCCATCTCAAGGCTTTTTTCAAAATCAAGAATTAGTATTTTACTGATTTAATGAGCCAGGTTTAATTTTGGAATGAAAAATAGAGTTTAGATCAACAAATCTATAAGTCTTTAAAATCTTAGATTAATCCAGATTTTCCTCCAGTTATTTATCTCGATCTGTTTAAGCACACATGAAGGTTTATGTTAAAACATGGAATGAGTGTTTTTAATTGTCAATTTGGCAAAAAGCTATTTTTTTTCCTTTTTTGTTCATTTTGCACGTCATTTCTCGTCCTGAACCCGGTCTGTTATTGTCGAGTGTGACGGCAGATCAGGAGCCTCACAAGAGCCCTTGACTTTGTCCTAGCCCTTGGAATTGTGTGTGTGTGTTTTTTTTTATTTTTATTTATTTATTTATTTATTTTTACAAAAGTTGAGTGAAACATCTCCATAATCACCTGAAACACACTCACAGGAAATTTTGCAAAATATGTGTTTTGCGGCAACCTGAGAGAACCTTTAGAGATTTTCTGTAAGTACGAGTTTAAGTTAGTATAAAGTTAAAGTTACTTTCTTGAAGTGTGTCACTAGGGGTGAATTGGAAATAAATAAATTTATTGAAGCACGAACACAACACAAGATTTTGTTCATGGTCGTCAATTCTGTCTTTCTTATTCATTGTTTATGTAAATAGATCATATAAAATTTGACGAAAAAATATTTAGTGGAGCAAATTCACATATTTTTTGGAGCAAAATCAGGCTTGGATATAGGAATAAAACAACCATAATTGTACATAATTGACAATCTATATATATAAAGCACTCGACTCTTTTGTGATGTGACTCCCTGCAGCGAGTCGTGAATTCCTTCAGTTTTATCGACGGTGGCTCAGAGAGACAGGTGTACATTTAAGCTTTATGTTCATGTTTTTAGATGAATAATCCCAATTCTCACATTTCACTTTAGAGCGCAGATAATCTACCCAAACCATGTGACTTTCAGAAGTTTAATCATCCAGACTGAAATTGAGTGAATAAACACCCAAACATGACAGTGAAGGTATTCTCATGTTATTATAACATTGTTATTAAACACTTCTTCGGAGAGAAGGAGGAGGAGGGCTTACTCCAGAGCACCTGTGGAGAGAGAAGATTCCCTTAATGACTAAATAAAGGTGACGTGAACGACAGGAAGTGCTGCTTTTGTTAGATCACTTTGTTCTGTGTGAGTCTCTGTGGGAGAGCTGATCTGCTTTCATTCACGCTCCTTCACAGCGTTGTGCAGCCCTGCGCTCTGATTGGTCGATGTTGGATGTTGGTTAGTTCTCTATAATGGCAGCTGTGATATTAATGTATTATGGTTTCCATAGTAATGGCCAACTTCACATGGATGTGTACAGCGCACGCTCCACTGATAATAGGAAGGATTTAAAAATTAGCAATTTCCAGATTTTTGTACATTTATGGAAGGAGTCTCCAGTGTCAGTACTTTGTACAACTGAATTGATTTTGAAATTTTTAGACAATTTTATTACAATTTTAAAGAAAGTATGATAGATGTTTGATAGATGCATGATAGTAAATGTTTGATAGATGCAAATAAATATCATATTAATATATTTAGATTGTTTTAAAATGTTTTGTGTTTCTTTTATCAGAGGAGGAGCCGAGCTCCTGTTTGGTGGCGTCAAGGAACACCATGTGACCCTTCCCAGTCAATCAGAGCCCTGTGAGTAGACTCAGTACTGCATAAGGGAGAGAAAGAAAGAGAGAGAGTGTGCGTCTCTGAAATATATTATGTCACAATACACTTCTGAGATGCCAAAATAAATTTATATTTAATAAATTCTAATAAATTTATTTCTTTTTTTTATTTATTAAAATCTTTCACCCATTCTTTCATTTCCTCATTTAGTTGTCATTATTTGAATTTTTTTAAAATCTATTTTAATCTATATTTTCAATAGTAATTTTTTTTCTATTAAATGTTTCGCAATTTAACATGTTTTTATTCAAAAATGCAGCACTACAGCTTGATCACAAACCCAAATATCTTAACTATTGCGTATAATATAATAGAAATCGTGTTGTACAGCTAGTCAGGATGTCTGTAAAGATCTCTCAGTCAGTCAAATAACTAACATTCTGCATGTAAATGATTAATTTCTCTTTTGTGTTGGTCCTGGTTTTATAGCTTTCACATGTTCGGCAATTTTTTAAAATTACATTTAGTTGAATATTCCAATTTCAGTCAGGCACTTATGATGTCACAAACTATGCTTGGATTCTGTCGACCAATCACATTTCGTATACAAATTATTAGACGACGATGCGCAACGTCTTACCTACAGAAACCAACAGCACTAATGTTAGCGAAGAACAGATGGTGGTTGTCATGGTAACATTATATAATGTTAGTGGATTGATGGTGGTGGTGGGGGGGGGGAATTTGCATATCATGTATATTCATTGTCTGTTGCATTTTTAATGAGGTTAAAGATAAATAGCGTCTCCTTAAGGGTTCCATGGACAGATAAAAATCCATGAGTTACTAATGGGGCTCTACTCAGGACCTTCTGAAAGAGGAACACTGTTGTAGGGTTCCCCCAAGAGCCCATCATACGGGGCTGAATTTAATCTTTTTTCTAAGAGGGCGTAGATGTAGTAATGTTCCTAAGAAGATAAGGGTTCTAGATATTTGCTTCTGAAAAGGAAGCCCTCCTGAGAACTTTTAGGGTGATGGATGGGGTGTAGTTCAATGGGATTTGTGCAGAGATTGATTATTGTCCATGAATTACATCACATCACTGTTGAATTCTGGATTGTGATTGGTCAGAAGGTGTTGGTTAATTTTCAGACGGTAGCGCAGCTGCAGATTGTAACTATTGTGGAATCAATGTGGTATAAGAGGAATAAAGCACTTGTGAACATGCTGCTATAGGAATGATTGTTTTATTCCTGACACAATGAAGGCTAGTGAACATCACGCTGGTAGATCTCAGAGGGTTCTTTAGTGATAACTCTGAGCAATATCGGACCCCCCTCTTATCCTCAGAAGCGACTTTCCTTTTTTCTCTCCAAATCAATTCTTGACTGTTCTCGTTATCGACAGCTTAATTAGTTCCATACATCTCAGCTGGTGTCTGTCCTGGAGCCGGAGGCAGGAACAACACTATGGACTTCATCTGTGCTGGAGCTGTAGAAGGGCTTTACTTCTGGTATTTTTCCTTTGGACCAAAAATTGTGTAAATCATTAAAAAACAAACAAAAAAACCGTATGTGTGTGTCGGACAGACAAAGTGATCAAAACGTCACAATAAATATAACAGTTCTCAGAAACCACCCACAGCACATCAAATGCTTCATGATGTTTAGTTTTTGGAAAGGTATCAGCAGGAATACAGTCAGGTGAAAAATGTTTCAATTCAATTATAGTCAAGTTTAAATAAAAGTTATTTCTAAATTAATAAATACTTAATAAAAATAGGAAGTATATTTAAGAGGAAAAGCAATGTTTAATTTTGTTTATGATTTTACATTACAAAATTCTACCATTTGATCAATGTGTCCGGTTTGTGATTATTAAATTCAATGATCAAATAATTGATCATCAAATTACACAATATCAAATCAAATAAAAAATTCTTTTAAAAATGACAGCATCACCAGTATCTGAGAAAAGTGAGAACATATCGCAATATTGTCATTATATCATTAAATCACTAAGCCCTAATCCTGAGGAATCTCCTCACTCGCTTCCCTCGTCTCCTTCACTTTCACTCCAACAACAATGGATCGGAACCTGCGTCCATCCTTCTCCCTGTCGTCCTCCTCCTCCTTCTCCTCCTGTCCACCGACAACATCTGTGAGCCTCCTCAGCCTCGGCCATTCTCTCTCTAACTGCTCCATTATGGAGTCTCTTTCACTTGTAAATGCGGTCAGTGATATTGTCGATGGGTCTTTTATGCCCAGTGCCGGGGTCACACTGAAGGTATGGAGCGGGGTAGGGGCGCGAGGAGGCCTAGAAAGGACGGGAGGGATGATGCTTACAAAGCACAGAGTGCTGGTTTTGTGTGTAGTAATTTTTTTTTTTTTTGAGAGGGGGATGATGTGGGTTCGACTTTTGAAAAAAGGATCCTCCTCTTCAGGATTCCTGCAGGCTTCCTGGTGGGGATCCGGGGTGAAAGTGGTGCCGAGAGTGACACGAACACGGTCAGCGCTGAGCTCAGGGAGGGGAGGGGGAACACAGATGAAGTTTAACTCTGACTCGGAGCGAGGAACCGATAATCGGTTACACCATGAGTGAGAATTTGTTTAGTTTATTAGACTGAAATTATTTCCAGAACATGGAGGTGAAATCTGCACTAAAGAGCACTCTGTAATGCTCACTGATTAATCTAATGATTAACAACAATCTTTATTAATTTATGAAAATAATTCTCTGCTTCAGCTTGCAATTTTACATTTTTGCTTCTATGTTTAATTTATAAATGTTCATCACAAATACTTGTAATGAATTTAACACCTGGTCACCATGTTTTTTTTCTTTCTTTACTTTCGCTATCCGTCAGATAGATAGATAGATAGATAGATAGATAGATACTTTATTGATTTTGAAAGAAATTCCAGTAAATAACATATAATCTATTTTTAAACTCCATATCACTTTTATAAAAGTCTGTCAAATTGACTGTAGACCTGGAGCACATGTTATCTTTAAGCTCTATTTGTGTCACCTGTACTTTAATAAACAAAATAATTAGCCATTTTTAGTTCACTTTAAATTTAAAAAAAATACATTAATCAATGATTTCTTGGGTAATATAGAGCTCTAAAATGTTGCTATGTGAAACTTCCAGTGGAAGGAGTCTCCAGTGTCAGCGCTTTGTAACAGTTGGGGGACAGAGTAGAGTTCTTGTTTTGACGTAATACTCAACTCAAGAACACATTTATTTAGCTGTAACACATGGTGTGTAAGGTCAGACAAATGTTTGTGTGAGTGTGTGTGTAGCCTTTTCCCCATCACACTGAGTTTGAAAGATTTCGAGGTGTGTGTGTTTTCCCGGATCTCCAAACCTTCTTAAAACAACAGGAATAGAACAGCAGCGGGGTCATCGCCATGGCGCTGAGGTCACCACGACAACCGGACCACAAAAGTGGACCTGAGGGAGAATGTAGACCTTCCTGAGGCCAGAGGATGACCTTGGATCTCGTGTGTGTGTGTGTGTGTGAGAGAGCCAGAAAGTCAGATCTCTCACTCACCCTGTGTCATGGCTGGCTGATTGTGATCGCTCAGCGAAATCCCCACCCCGCACCAAATTTTTGTTTTATGCTCCAAATCCTTGAGTGATTGATGAGCTCACAACACACACACGCACACGCGCACACACACAGCGCACACACACTATTGTCACAAACAACACAGACATCTCTCATATTGTTGTCAAGCTGAATGACATCGGCTCCTCCCACTCATGATTAATAACAACAATGACGATTGTTGTGCAAAAACACACCACGAAAAAATCCACGAAGCCTAGCTTAGCCGTCACGCTACACGCCATCGTCATCTTTCAGAACCGCTATCCCAGCATGCACCTGTGATGGCGGCTGTGATGCTGACTACTCCCATTTTCCCTTCTTCCTCCTCCTCCTCCTCCTCCTCTCCCTCCCCCTCCTCTCCATCCTCTCCACTCGTTTTTCATGAGTGTAAAAAGAAGTATTGATGAAGATGTAGGAATCCCTGCTCAGTTTGTTGAACCCTTGCTTGCAGGACACGCCCTCACTCTCCTTTTTATTAAAACTCGCCCCAGTGGAGGAATGATGAGCACGAAAGTGATTGTTTCTGTTTTTAGCTTGGTGCTCTGGGTGCGAGTCGATATTCATTGCCTGGACGTTGCACCGAGGCAGGCATCAGTCTTCTGTATGGACCTCGGAGCGCGAGCTCGCCTGCCTGCGAGGTAACACCGATCGTTACATGGCCGAGGAGCTTGACAGCCATCCAATTAACCTGAAACAACCTCCATCGCTTGCGTCCTGCCTTGCACAGTGAGAGTGAAGGAGAGCACTCGTATGCATGCTGATGCTGACGCTCTGAAACGCTCGGCGTCCGGAGGGAACAGAAGCAAACTGAACGCTTGCAGCACGCCTCTCCTAACTTTCCTCTCTGCTCGATTTCCACTCAGTACGGTGGCATCACAATGGCCGACACTCTTACAGCACACTGGTGCGTCATCGTGTCTCATGTCTCCTTAACCACCCCCCAGCTCCCTCCCCCCCACTGTGTTTCCCCCGGCCTCTGAATCACTGCGGAGGTTTCACTGCCCTCCAGAGAGCTCCATCATCTTCCGCCGTGACTCTGTGTGAAGAAACCGAACGAGGGGAAGCGAGTGATGGAGAGCGAAGAGGCCGGTCCACTCAGCACGGGTCGGTTAAACCGAAACGACGGAAGCAGAAAAGAGGGAGGAATAAATACAAAGGCAGGGACAAAGCAAGATAGAAAGAGTAAAATGAATTAAATAAATAGAAAGCAAGGAAATGAGGTAGGAAGGACAAGAAGTAAGGAGGAAATGATGAACTAAAGAAGAAAGAACTAGAATGAACGAAGAAATGAAGCAGGAGGAAAGAACTGAAAGGAGAAAAAGGGAAGGACAGATCGGAGAATTAAAGGAATAGATAAGCAGAATATTAAAAGGAAAGACAGGAGGAAAAAAGCATGAGGAAATATACAAGGAGTGAAGAAAGGATGAAAAGAGGAAGAGAAATGTATAATGGGAATGTATGAAGAAAGAAAGGAAGGAATGAGAAACAGTGATAAGGAAGAATAGAAGGCAAAAAAGGAAGAAAATGAAGGGCAGGAAATAATTAAAGAAAAAAGAGGAAGGTAAAAGAGAACTAGGCAATGGCATGAAAGTAAAAACAAATAAGTAGAAAGTTGAAATTAAAAAGTTTTTAAAACTTAAAAAAAAGCATTTAAAAAATAAAATGATGGAAGGAAGAAATTACGAAAACAAGGTAAAAGATAGGACAAAGATCCTCGCAAAGGAAAAGCAAGGCCAGTAGAGGAGGAAAGAAGCAACAAACAAATGTGTAGAAGGAAGGAAGTGGGCGGAAATAGGAAGTAGTGACTAAAGTGAGGAATGAGAATAAGAAAGGAAAGTTGGAAGGACACAGCTAAAGGAAGGAATAATACTTGTTCGCTGGACGAAGCAGCTGATTGTTGATGTGATGATTTGAGCCCTAGAGGAAATGGCAGAGCCCGGTTTGGGGTTTATTCAGACTCCTCTGTTACTGACTGCAATAAAAAGAATTTAATTATAAAATAATTAAATGCAGAAACAAACACACTTTAATGTTTAAGTTCATGATATTCTAGTTAGTGTTAATGTCATTGTGTGTAATGGAAAACAGTCAGTGACGCTGCGAACTCAGAGGGTGTGTTTTTTCAGAGATACTCACTGTTTTTTTTTCAGAGATGAGGCTTTATTTCGAGGCTCAGCACCTGAGGTTCCTGCACAGGTTCCTCATGTTTCTAGCGGATAAAAAAATCTTTATTTGTTTTTACATTTTTTTATTTACCAAATGCATTTTTTATACCGCTGCTTCTCTAATCAAACCAGAGCACCTTTTCAGTAATGTTTAGATATTTCCGTCCCCCCCCCTCCCCCTCCCTGTCCCCATCCCTGTTCCCGTGTGTTCCTCTTCCTGCGCCTCTTTCACCCCTGTTTTGAAGATGAAAGTGGTTCAGTCCTGTAATGGAGGCTGATGATGCTGTGTGGATGTTGCTGGACCAGAGACCGGCTGTGTGTTCTGTCACTGTATAGGCATATGTGCATGCGCACACATACACACACATGCTCATTCTCCATCACTGTCGAAGTACACACATACACACGATATTCCTGGACTATTCCATTTCCCCCCCCAAATGTCAGTGTTTTCGGGTTATGTCCCGCTTCGCATCTGTGTGATCTGCCAAATGAAATGGTGTGATTAAAAGGAGTGAAACCACAGTGCTGTACACACATGGCCCCTCCATTTCATTATCATTGAAACACATAGAGCATTTATGGCTTATATCCATCCATCATCCTGCTCGCCTCCGCATTTCCATGCCGTAGAGACACCACAAAGACGCCATGTTCCCAAAAACCCTGAGTCCCGCTGTGTTCTCCATCCTGTAGTCACACACCACCACCAAACCGAAGGCCTCATATTTTCATTCCAATCTATATTGTTTAAGTTGTGTTAGTCTTTTTATGCTTTCTTTTTCCATACATCACCCTGTTCCCTCCCACCCTCGCCGGTCCTGTCGCGCCGCTTCGACCGTATCTGTCGCTCCCTGCACTCTGACCTCTGACCCTCTGGGACGCTTTTGCAGGGAACGTGAAGCAGCTGCTGGTGTGGATTCGGGAGAACCTGCTGAAGGAGAGGCCCGAGCTCTTTGTTCAGGGAGATTCTGTGTAAGTACACACACACACACACACACACACAAGGAAGTGAAAGAACAAGGAAACGTCCATATTGTTTTTGCTGAACAGTGGATAAAGGAACATCAAATATCCACCTAATGACCATCCTCAATTTTAAAATGTTGCATTAATGTTATATTAAGGTTATATATGTTTATAGATTATTGGAGATTATTTCAAATCATGAACTATTACAGATGAGATTTTTGACTATTATAGTAATTTCTCAGTTGTTTTGCATGATAATTTATCACCATATTGCTTTTTCACCTATGGTAATATTTTTATCTCATAATGCATAAATCCATCTATCGTGTTCAAGGTAATATTTAATCTTTTATACAGCGTTACATACACAAGTTTGTGCTCTAACCTTTAACCCTGTCTGAGACCAAACATCAGATCTCTACACTCGTGCTATTATTTATTAATCATCATCATCATCATCATTAGTACAGACAAACTGTAACTGCAGCACAATGTCAAGTTCTAATCATACATCTAATGATATTGAAGTTTGTTACAGTAAATGTGTACGCTGGTTAGTGTTGTGTGAAACAAATATTTTTAACATACTAATTTAAAAAAAAATCTTTTTAAAATTCTAGTTAAAGCTTTAATATATTTATGGATTCAGATTCAACTCTACTACTTTAGTTTATATCTTTAAAAAAATTCCTATGTTTAATTAAATGGCTGAATTGTGTTGCTTGAAGAGAAAAAAAATCAGCTTGGGATACAATTTTACACTGTGAGTGTAAAGCTATAATCACACAACGGTTGCATTCTGCCCTGTGCAGCGGTGGGCGTGTGGGATTCAGTCCCAGTGTGTAAATTATTTCTGCATAAACACTGTCCAGTTCTTTATCGGCTCTGATGTACTGTGGGTAAATTAAAAAAATATCTCAAATATTTTTAGAGGAATATGAATAAAACTGCATATTAAAGATTACAGCTTCAAATGTATTCACTTTTATGTGATGTGACCGTATCAAATGGATAATTAAGTGTTGATTTTTTTTAAAGGAATTTCACATATACAGTATAAATGTCTATTTTAAACTGTGTATACAGTTCTATTGAAAACCATAATATCAAAGGAAAGAAGATGAAGTAAGCGCTAAGCTGTGTTTTTTGTGATTTTCCCCTCACTCCCCTTTTATCTCATTATTGACGTTTTCTTATAAATTGTCATGAGCTGCTTTATGTGTGATGCTGCTGTTATCAGTGCGAATCACGTTGCGTAAACTAGCATCTGTGTTTTCTCTTACACAAACAGGAGACCCGGTATTCTCGTATTGATCAACGATGCAGACTGGGAACTGATGGTGAGCTGTGTGTGTGTTTGTGCATGTGTGTGTGTGTGCGCACTCCTACCTTCATGATCCGATCAGTCCACTTCCTCTGTTTTAATGACTTGCTCATTTCTTTGGGCTGCGTGTCAGTTCCTTTCTCCATCCGTCTGATGTGCAGAACGGCCGCTGCGGGTCAGTCGCTCAGAAAAACCCGCATATCGGCATCTATTTGTAATTTACACAAACACGGTCAATGAGGGAAAAGTCAATGTCTGGACAGCTGTCGATGACGGTCTAAAGCCCACAAATCAGCCACTGATTTAACGTTCAGTACCGGGTCACTCCTTTTTACAGCTTCAACATAAATCTGATTAGTAATAGCTTTTAGCTCGGCCCCTCGTCCCCGTGCGGCTGCTAATAAACATCGAACAAACATTGTTCTTTTTAAGGCCCTTTTGCAGAAATATTCGGCACGGATCATTAAAGCTGATGGTGGTGTTTTGTGTCTGCGTGTGTGTTGTTTTTTTTTTGGTCAGTAAATAACACGTGTGTGTGTGTGTGTGTGTGTGTGTGTGTGTGTGTGTGTGTGTGTGTGTGTGTGTGTGTGTGTGTGTGTG
>JAQMYL010000009.1:27094222-27105712 GCA_030014365.1 Clarias pachynema | reverse complement strand
TCGTAATCCGAGGTTCCACTGTATTCTCATTAGTATTGGCATCTTTCTTTCCACATTGATGGTGCTGCGTGTGAAGCGTGAGGTTCTGTGCACTTTACCTTTTAAGCTCCCTGAATTTGAATTGTTTGCTGTTTTGATGTAAACGGTGCATTTTGATGGACAAATTACAAATTATTTAATTGAACGTCTGAAAATGAAGCTAATCAGTTTCCTGAACACAATTAGAAGAATATTCTGAGATAAGTTGTTTTCTTTTTTGCTTCATTTACTTTTATATTTTGTGCACATTATTTTTTTAACAAGTCCATGTTTTACTTATTTTTTTATTATTATTATTTTTGTTTAGTGATAGTAACTGAAAAAAAAAAGATTTGTTATATTGTTATTAGTAGCTATCAATGTTGTTTGCACTTTTTGTGTAAAAAGTCTTTTTGGTAAGATAATTTAAAACATTTCAGAGTGTACGTAGTTCTCACTGGAGCAACTTGCTGTCGCTTTTTATTGTTGTCGCTTTTTAGAAAAAAACTTTTTTTGCAGTTTTCATTTGGTTCTGCAACTTTATTGCTTAAAAATAGAGTTTCTTCAGTTTCTCATTCATACAAAAGAAGAATGACCCTGAATATGAAGGAGGTCATAGTGTGTGTAGCGGAGACACAGTCAAGCTGTATGATTGCTGAGGGCTGGCCATGACTGAATTGGGGGCGGGGTCTGGGGAAAACAAACAAACAAACAAACAAACAAGACCCCAAAACACCCCTATGGCACAAGGCTGATTAGACACGTTTTTATTTCCTACACTAATGAATTTCGCATCTCATTTTCTCTTTTCATTACTTTTACTCCTGATCTATGAACATTTTCTAGAAATTAAAAATCTAAAAAGCTCAGAACATGAATTTTAACCAATATTTTTATTCCCCTTGGTCAGTTCAGTGCGCGCTGCTGAATCACATCACTTTTACTCCTTTCAGTCCCACATGTTCTGACCCAAACCCAGAACTCTGTCCATATGAGTGTATGATTAACATCCTTAAACGTGTTGTGTTTTCTTTTTCTTTCTTTTTTTTTCAGGTGTCTGCAGATTTCATCCGTAGTGGCGAGTTCACTTTGGAGAGAATGGGTGTGGTCTATAAGGCCGACGCCCACCTGAAGTCCCCGTTTGACCCGGACAACAAGAGAGTGAAAGGAATCTACAGTTAGGAGTGAACATCTTCACTGTGGGGCTGAAGGTTCACCAGAAGCAAAGGGACAACGATAAAACTGCTGTTACACAAGCACACACACACACACACACACACACACACACACACACAGGAGTACACACTCAAGACTTTTCCAGCAGAGCTGAACCCACACTCGGTTCTGCCTTTACGTCAGTTATTCTTTACCCCTTCAGCAGTCTTTTGAGTTCTTACAGAACAGAGCAGTGTGTGTGTGTGTGTGTGTGTGTGTGTGTGTGTACACATATATAAAATAATAAAATTGAGACCATGTGACAGTTTACATTTTGTGTATTTGCCAAAGAAGCACATCTGACATCTTCAGCACTGACGTCTTAAATTGTTCTCGTCTGGCAAATAAATGTAAATGCAATTATGAGCAATGAAGTGAAAATGTCGTACAGTTTTTTTTCTTTTTTTAATAATCCAGTTTTGTATTATTTTTACTACATTATTTTTTCCCCTTCATTTCACACACTTCTCACGGTGGTAGCTGGAGCTGCGCTATCACCTCGGGAATCTTCTTTCTCCTAGTCGCTCTTCTACAAGGCAAAGAAACACACACACACACCCACACACTTGTGCATTTTACTAAGAGATCAAACTTTTAGCCCTGGAGACCCAGAGAGCTGCTTGTGCACGGACACCCTGAGACCCTCATCACAGTCATGATGTAATATTTAATACACACACCGCTATCGTACAGTTCATCATCTCATGGAACCTTCATGCAGAATTCCTGCACTAACCAGTGTTTAAAATTTCAGCACGCGGTCAGTTCAGGGTTTGCCTTTGTGCAGTTCAAAAAAAGCACAAAGGCTAACCCGTTAGCATTTTGGGGGCAAAAAACGCGTTCTGTGCGTTCTTGATGTCAATATTAACACAGGAGTGCACTTAGTTTCGACTGCATACACTCTGAATATAGTGCAGTGTAGTATACTGTTGTAATGCGGTGAAGTGCAGTATGGTGTGGTGTAGTGTATAGTTTAGTATGGTGTAGTATAGTGTAGTAAGGGTATGATGTAGTAAAGTGTTGTATGATGTACTACAGCATGGTGCAGTGTAATACTGTATAGTACAGTGTAGTATTGTAAAGTGTAGTATGGTATAATACAGTGTAGTGTAGTACAGTACAGTATCACATACTGTAGTGTGGTCCTGTATAGTAGAGTATGGTGTGATATGGTACAGTAGTGTAGTACGGTATAGTATGGCATAATATAGTACTGTATAGCAAGATGTGTAGTACAGTGTTGTGTATTGTGGTACAGTACTGTATGATGTAATGGAGTATAGTAAATTACAGTTTGGTGAAGTTTAGTACACTATAGTACAGTATGGGGTAGTATGGTACTGTACAGCACAGTATGGTTAATGTGTAGTTTAGTGTAGTGTGGAGTATTACCGTGTAATACAGTATGTTGTAGTATTGTGTAGTATGGCACACCACATTATGGCTAAAGTATACTATGGGGTAGTTTAGTACTGTATACTACAGCATGGTGTAGTGTAGTACTGTGAGTACAGTATGGTTTAGTATAGCACAGTGTAATACAGTATGGTGCTCTTGTGTGGAGTAGCAGAATGGATTAATGTTAGTGTGTTCAAATGAGTTTGAAAAGTGTGAGGAAATATTTATATTGGATGAGTTTAAATATAGCACTGTATAGTAAAGTATAGTGTAGTAGACATACTGTAGTGTGGTGTGGTATAGTACAGTTTGGTGTAGTATTGTGTACTATAGTATACCACAATATGCGTATACTGTAATAGTATAGTACGTACTGTATGAGGCCCGTATCTCAGCTGAGAAGTAATAGATTATGAAACTAAGTGCACCCTGATGTTAGTATTGATAGCCCCGACGCACAGTGTGAATTTGGTTAATATCCAATAATATTAATTTTTTGCCCTAAAAGCACAAAAGCTAACAGCGTAGCATTTTGGGGAGAAAGATCTGACATTCTCAGATGATTACCTAAGTCACACTGCTTCTTAAGGTAGTCAAGACTAATGCAGGAGTGTACTTAGTTTTATCCTGACACACTCTGAAGGTGAGGTGCATTTTTTTAATATAGTACAGTACAGTAGGCAGCACGGTGGTGTAGTGGTTAGCACTGTCGCCTTACACCTCCAGGGTCCAGGCTCCAGGTCCCCGCGACCCTGAATACAGGATAAAGCGGTACAGAAGATGAGTGAGTGAGAGTACAGTACAGTACAGTATGGTATAGGTTAATATAGGATAGTACAGAGTGGTGCAGTATAGTGCAATATGGTATAGTACAGTATGATGTAGTACGGCATACCACAGTATTGTGTAGTATAGTTTAGTACAGCACGATATAGTATAGTGGTATGGTATGCCATACGGGATATTATAGTGTAGAACATTTTAATACATTACGGTGTAGTACAGTATATTACAGCATGGTGTCCCTGACTTATGAACATTCGAGTTATGAATTTCCACAGATACAAACGGACCGCGGATTTCCAAACATTCATAGATACGAAGCAAATCACAGAATAGCTCATGTGTATTGTACAAAAAATCAACACCAGTGCACCAGATACCAATATTTACACTTACTGTATATGCAATATTTTCAGTGTCTAAGTGAATGTATGAATTTCAGTGTGCAAGTGTGTGTAAAAATCCTCAGTGAGACAGAGTTCACAGTCCAATACAGCTCTGAGACAAAATGGCGTCCGTTCAAGCGCACAGCAACCACCATGTAGCATTGCCCTCCCCCTGACATCTAACCGGGCTGCCTTTAAATAAGCGCAGTCCTGCGGGAGTAGAATACGGAACCAAAACACCAAACCTGTGTGTTTCATTGTTTTATGCTTTACATTGTATATTTGTATCAAAGGTGTACAAGACTCACAGTACGAATGAATCCGACTTACGAACATGCTCCTGGAACGGAACTTGTTCGTAATTCAGGGACTTACTGTACTTTAGTGTAGTACAGTATAATAAAGTATGGTGTGGTATCATGTTGTAGGGTGTAACAGTATGGTGTAGTATAATATAGTACAGCACAGAATTGTGTAGTGTAGTATGCGTATAGTGTAGTGTACAGTAGCATGGTATAGTACAGTTGTGTAGTACAGTATATTGCAGTATGGTACGTACACTATACTGTATATACTGTATTGTATATGCTGTAGTATAGTATATAACAGTATGGCGTAGTGATAAAAATAATTATGGGACGTTATCACTTGTCACTAACAAGTACTGAAGTGCTTCCTCCAGTTTAACACCATACTTCATACTGGCTACTTTTAGCTTAACTGTCAGCAAAATTAGCTTTGCAGCTCAAATGCAAAAAAAGAGAAACACGTTTGAAATATGTTTTCCTTGTTTTATTTTTTTTATTTAAATAAAATGGAGAACATATGACAGTTTACATTTGTATATTTGCAGCTGAAGCACATTTGACATTTCCAGCACTGATGTCATCTTATAAATTGTTCTAATCTGATTCATGTATGTACAATGAGTTTATGAGCAATACAATGAAAAGGTCACGTACACTGAAATGATAGCGATGCAAGATTCTTTTCACAATCCAATAGTTTTTTTACGAACTCGTCTTTACAAACTCGACATTTATATCTGCTGGACACGGCCATACAGTATGTGCATTAAAGTTAAATAATAATCAGCTCTAATAACACAAACATCCTCGTTCCAGATTGGCTGAGCAGATACACATGAACTGGTGCACACAACAAGCAGAAATAATAGTTTAAACCTGTACTTACATGTTGTTAGCTCTGTTGTGTCAATAAACAAAAATGACAAAATAAATGTATTTATATAAAGTTACAACCAAGCACTAATCACACATTACAGACTTAACAATAAACTGTAATTAAATTATAAATATGCATAAACCATAAACCATTTCCTATACATCTAATAAAGGAAGCTAAAAATATATAATACTATCATCACATCATGTAGCTTCTTATTTGTATAGTTCAGCCGTGACCACGCCCACTTTGAGTGAACTCGGTAAACAGGCCGTTTTGTGGCTGCTGCTGTAAACGCCGTCAATTCAGAAAAATTGCTGTTTAATTTTACTCTAGTGAAGTGTTTTTATTTCTATCTGTGCCATTGAAGCCTGTGTGTGTGTGTGTGTGTGTGTCTCGGAGCTGGAGCTGTAAGACAGTGTGTTATCCACTGTGCTGGGGCTGAACCTCTGTGGGGCCGTAACGAGGAGCCGCCACTCGGCTCGGTTCACACGGGGCCGCGTGTGGCTGGAGCTCGGCTAACACCTCGGGAATCTTCTGTTTCTCCCAGTTCCCCTGGAGAACAAAAAGAAAACAGTCAAACTCTACTTATGAGTGCTTCTAGACTTCCTGGATGAAACCCAGAGAGCTACTTGTGCACAAACACCCAGAGATCCTCATCACAGTCATGATGTAATATTTAATACACACACTGCTCTCGTACAGTTCATCATCTCATGGAACCTTCTTCAGAATTTCTGCACTAACCAGTGTTTAAAATTTCAGCACTCTGATACGTAAATAATTTCTGCATGTGGTCAGTTCAGTGTAGTGTTGTGTAGTGTAGTGTTGCATTGCAGATACAATACCTACAGTGTACTAGAGTGCAGTACAGGAGATTAAACAGGGATATTTCCATGTCAACTCGTGCACTGTGTGTGTGTTTTACCTGATATCGGGCAGTACAGGTTTATATTCATATGGAATATAGATGTTACTGAGTGTAATATATTGGAGATGAAACGCTCAGATCTCAGCTGAAGAGCGAACGATTATGAAACTAAGTGCCCCCCCGGTGTTAGTATTGATTGTCCTGACGCACTGTGTGAATTTGGTGAAAATCCGAGAAAGTTCTTTTTTTTTTTCTCCAAAAAATACAAAGGCCCTTTTTGGTGTAAAAATTCTGACATTCTCAGATCTTCACCAAATTCACAAGTCTGCACTTAGTTTCATCCTGACGCTCTGTTAAGGTGAGATGTAGTGTAATGTGATACAGTGTAGTGTCCAGGTGTATAGTATACAGTAGCAAAGCAATTTAAATCAAAATAACTATAGTACTGTTTAGTGCAATAAAGTCCAGCATAGTACAGCACTCTCTGTTGAATTTGGAGAAAGTTAGAGAGCATTCAATTTTATTCTGATTGTTTAGGTGAAAAAGTTGAATTTCGCAACTTTTCATCATCAAAAAATAGGACTGCATTAGGGCACTCAATAATAACACGGGTGTACAGTACTAGTAGCCCCCTTAACTTTTTTTAGGTAAAAAATCGGACATTCTCAGATCCTCATCAAATTCGCAGAGTAAGATACAGAGGTCAAGACCAACTCAGGGGTGCACTTAGTTTTGCCCTGACCCACTCCAAAGCTGAGGTAGAGTGTTGTGTGGTGTGGTATAGTGTAGCGATTGATGGTATATTTCATAATAATATTATGAATAATAATATTAATTTTTAGTCCCCAAAAAAACTTTGAAGAATTTTATGCTGGATTTCTCAAATGTTAAAAAAAATTGGACTGTGGACTGATGCAGTACTAATAAGACTAATGCAGTACTTAATTTTCTCCTTACACTCTCCAAAGCTGAAGTTTGGTGTGTGAAGTTATGTTGTATGTTGTGTGGTATGTCTGCAGTACAGAGTAGTACAATATAGTACAGTACAGAAAATAAAATAAAAGAATATCCATGTAAAGTTTTTCCCGTAACTGAGATCAAGACGGCAAAGGTTTAGAGACGCGACCCTGAAGTGTATAGTGTTAAAGTGTAGAGTGTTAAAGTGTAGAGTGTTAAAGTGTATAGTGTTAAAGTGTAGTGTTAAAGTGTAGAGTGTTAAAGTGTAGAGTGTTAAAGTGTAGTGTTAAAGTGTAGTGTTAAAGTGTAGAGTGTTAAAGTGTATAGTGTTAAAGTGTATAGTGTTAAAGTGTAGAGTGTTAAAGTGTATAGTGTTAAAGTGTATAGTGTTAAAGTGTAGAGTGTTAAAGTGTAGAGTGTTAAAGTGTAGAGTGTTAAAGTGTAGAGTGTTAAAGTGTAGAGTGTTAAAGTGTAGAGTGTTAAAGGTTATAGTGTTAAAGTGTAGAGTGTTAAAGTGTAGAGTGTTAGATCTCAGTTCTGAAGTTAGATGACATGAAGCCGAGCACACCTTGGTGCTCGTATCGATCGCTCTGACTCACACTGAATTTTTAATAAAAATCTGAAAAGTCACAGTGTGCATTAAGACCAATGAACCATTAGATTTCAGTGGATCTCCCGTGGAGTTTCTAACACGCTTGTGCGTGACTGGTGTTCCAGTGCGAGTACTCACAGGGAAGCGCTCGGCGGTGGAGCGGTTACAGTGCATGGAGATGGGCGAGGTGGTGTACAGGGAGTCGAGAACCTCGGCACTGAAGGCGTCCCAGGTGACGGATGAGAACTCGTCCTCCACGCTGGTCTGAGGGCAGCTGCAGCCCTCTCCGCCATGGAACCTGACAGAAATAGCAAGAGAACCCCGGGATTAGATTACTGCCTTATCGTTTCTATAGTAACAGCTCGTTCACAGGGACTCACACACACACACACACACACACACACACACACACACACACACACACCTGTTAACGAGGCTGAAGTATCTCTGCAGGTAGTCTGGGTCTACATGACTCTTACAGAGCTCCAGCTGCGTACGTGGGTAATAGTGCACATAATTCACACACATCTCCTCCATGATCCCGAATCCACCCTGTACACACACACACACACACACACACACACACACACACACACACACACACAAAGTACTATTTAACTCTATTTTAGGGCCATTTAGCTAAAAGCACTGCAGCATTGGACCAAATTCAGTCCACAGGCCGAGGAGAGGATGAAGCGTGACGTCAAGGCTCTGACATGATGTTATGGTTATAGAATTTTAAATGAATTAAATCAAATTAGTAAAATGTCTGTTTCACCATCCTGCCTGTTTACATTTACAAATCAGTTCCTTCATTTTAAGTAAGGTTTCTTCATTTTTTTAACTGACAGTGCGTTGTTGTTTTTTTTATATGAGTTTATATTTTACCAAATCGTGTCTCTGAGTAAAAGTAGAGATTCTCTAAGGCAAATCTGACTCAAGTAAATGTAGAAGTCCTTTATTTGCATGTGTACTTGAGTAAAAGTACAGAAATAATCACCTCCAAATTTACTTAAGTATCAAAACCACACAGCTTGTATTAGCTCAATATTAGGGAGAAACTTATTTGTCTGAAGAAACAGATGGGTCTTGAGTCGCTGTTTAAAGATTGCCAGTGACTCAGCTGTACAGACATCTAGAGGAAGTTCATTCCACCACTTCAGCGCCAGAACAGAGAGATGTGAGATGGTGGGACCAGCCGAGTGGAGGTGGAGGACTGGAGGGAACGTGGTGCGGTGTGGGGGGTGATCACTTGTTAAATGAATTAATATTGTATTTTTTGTCAAACAGTGGAATTTGTTGAGACAACAGGTAACATTGTGTTCTTGAAAATCTTGGACACACATAGAGTACTGAATAAACAAAAAAATGAAGTTGTGCAGAATGAGAAGTTCATCAATTTACCTTCACGAGATGCGATCACATGATATACTGTATTAACTACATCGGTGGGCTACAATGGGATGAATTCACCTTTTTGAGTAGATGAAAAGTTGGGCTACTTCAACCCTAGACTGAGCACACAACAAACCCTACTAGAGCTGACCTGAATGTTTGAATTACAAGTTGAGTCAGCGTAAGATTTTGAAGAACAACAATCTGAAATATTTAGTTTGGCCAGTAAAGTCCTCTGAAGGTTCAGTAAACTGTGCAACTTGTTACGAAACTGTTTTACATTCCGACACCTTTTTTTTTTTCTTTTTTTTTACAGTGCACACTGAAATGTGTATGCATGTGTGTGTGTGCGTGTGTGACAGTAATCGGAATTTGAGCTGTGTAAGAATAACCATATGTTGTGTCACTGTTTAATATGTAAAACTGTAATCAAGAAGAGAAATATCAGACTCGGGGACGTTCTGTTATAGGGAACAAATCAACCTGACAGCGGCGTTCACACTCACCACTGTGGCTTTTGCCCGGTCTTCTGTGTTAAACATGCATTTTGTCAAGAGCACATCACCCTGAGGGAGAGAGAAAAAGAGAGAGTGAGAGTTAGACAGAGAGAGAGAGAAAGAGAGAGAGAGAGAAAGTAGAATCTTGTGATCAGCTGCTATTTAAAAGCGTCCGGGTGTTTGGCAGGTCAGTGTGAAACTGCCGGCTCCCGCTGTGTGTGTGTGGTATGTGTGTGTGTGTGTGTGTGTGTGTGTGTGTGTGTGTGTTTGTGTGTGGGAGCTGATATCGACGGTCTAAATGTAGCAGATCTGTTCTTTTGTTGGTGGCTTGTTGCCTCCAGGCTTTTCCTGTGATGTCTGTGTTATCTCTGTTTTTTCCTCGGATGAAGCTGCGCTGGTGTGGGGGGGAACTTACTGGCAAAACCGTCACCATGTTTCTGAGGACTCGGATGATCTGAGAGAGAGAGAGAGAGAGAGAGAGAGAGAGAGAGGTGTTAATTTTGAATAAATATAAACTAGCACTTTCTATTTTCAAAATTTAGGAGACTTGATAATATTCTGTAAGCACATCGTGGGTTGTATGGGGTCGTGCTGAGAGCAGACCATCAGGGATATATCCGAGTGTGTGTGTGTGTGTGTGTGTACCTTTCTCCAGCGAGTGTGTTCTACCTGATAGTGTGTGCTGAAGTGTTTGTCCTCCTGCACCACCTCCACCTCTCTGCCTCCTCTCACCAGCACGGTGCGGACGCCTCGGCCCGCCAGGTGTGTGTGCAGCTGTGACGCAAAAATCCGGATCCCTCCAGGAGGCAGCCCCTGTGGAGGACGAGGGGGAGTGCAAACTGTGTTGGGGGAATCTCTAGCCGAATTTAAGACAGTTTTCATAAACATAAAGTTCATTGCAGACAAAACAAAGAGGAGAGAAGAAAAAAAAAAACACACATATACTTTTCCTTCATTTAATTTTAAAAAGATGAACATTTCTCACAACATTTCTTTAGAATTATACAGTATACAGTAGCGTTCAGCTGGTTGGTGCGAGATTAGGAACGAGGCTGCTGTGTGTTAGCTGTAGCTACTGTAATTACTCCTGTTTTCTGATGTTCCTCAGTTTCTCTGTGAGTGACGAAATAATTTAACACCCAACATCTAAACTACAGTCAGTCTCTGCTTTCAGCTAGAATTTTCTGATTGTGCAAACATAAATAAATTACAACAGGATTTTGAACAAACTGTACTTTGTGAGATGAACTATTCAGGACTGTGGTTCTTCAAGTGGAACCGCAGATCCACAAGCCTTTGGTCTGATAAATGATTACGGCCATTAATAATATAAACTAAACTCTAGTGACATCATAAAAAGTTACATAAAATATTACTGTAAACTTTTAAACAAAGTGTGAATTTTTTTTGGTAATAGTTTTACAGTAAGGTTTAAGAACCTCTGATCTACAATAAACCAAATGAAAACTAATTCCTGTACTTCTGACAAGTGATTCAGTAAAGTGACTCAAACTTTAGGTAACAACGCTGAGCTTCCTAATTAATTAGCACAAATGATGTTTGGTGTTCTAGACTGTTGGCGTGAGTACCGTGTGTGTGCACTGGGCAGTGCAGTAGCCCGTGAGCTGGAAGCTGTGCTGGTGAGGAGGGATGGCCATGACGGGCGTGTAGACCAAACCCAGCTCCATGATCCCGGCGTCGAAGTGCCTCAGAGACGGAGTGAACCACAGACGGATACCTGAGGAGTCACGACGCCCTGAGACAGACACACACACACACACACACACACACACACACAAAACACATTCTATTGTATATCTGATACAGCAACAGAACCACTTTAAGACTTTTTTTAATTTAAGTCCAAACCTGTCAAAATACTTACACATATTGAACATACCTGTACATCTATTTTTCTAATCTATATGTGAATGGAGAAGATCATGTAAACGTTTGGTGAAGTCGCATTATAAAAAAAAAAATCAACAGTAAAAATCAGAGCTATGTTTAATACAGTGTGATGAGAACTCACAGGATTGGGACTAAACAGCTGTGTGTCCATAAGAAAACCACTCGTTTATGAGACTCATTAGAAAAAAGCCTTCAGTCTGCTATTGAGCATAAAGACTGGACTTTGGAGTGATGTGGAAAAAGGTCATGTGACCTGATGAGTCCAGACTGACCCTATTCCAG
>JAQMYL010000009.1:27066946-27081806 GCA_030014365.1 Clarias pachynema | reverse complement strand
TGTGTGTGTGTGTGTGTGTGTGTGTGTGATTCTGTTCATTGTGCGGAAACCTCTACAGTTAAAATCACCTCAATGCACTCAGTGATTATGTCACTGCTATCTACTAGCGCAAACAGCTACTGTAGCTAACGGCAGTCAGCTTGGTTAACGCGTCAGTGGGAAATGAATCAACAAACTTCTGACGCAGTTAAAAAAAGAATTGAGACTACAGCTGTTTTTTTAAATCAATTTAAACTTAATAATTGTAGTCGAATCCTCATTTATTTCTCTGTCTCGCCACATTCAGGTATTTGGGGTTTGTTTCTGGGGTGTGAGTGTTGTGAAGAGTTGTTCGTGTGCGAGTCGGTTCAAAGATTAGACTCTTTACGGTCGGCGCTGGGAGTCGAAACGTCACTGTAAAGAATCGTTTCTGTATTTAGACAGCTAAGAAATAATTCTGATTGTTTTAAAAAGTGCATATTTTGAATAAATTCATTTTGGAATTCAGATTGGGGGACAGGAAAGTCTTAATATTACAGGATGTTAATATTGCAGTAAATAATGAAAGTCTGGAGTAATTTATAGGGGAAAAATAAAAGATTTAGAGTAGTTAGGGATTTGACCTCATAGTATTCTGGTGACTAAAGGCTTTTCAAATGGAGTGATTACCTGGAACTGTTCTTCTCCTATTAGCCATCAATCCAGTACTAAAGGTTGCAGTGAAGTGGTTTTGGTTACTGGTCAGGATTGGCCCTGGTATTATATCATGTTACGTGATACACTGAGTGTGTTTAAGGACTACACAGACGGTTTTGTCCTGAAACGAACCGAGGTTGTCCTTGAAGTTCTGAGCTAAACAGGGATGAACAAAGCAGTGGACAGGCAACGCCGTCAGCGAGTCACGATGAAGAGCACAGAGCGGCTCTCCTGCGGTTTGTCTGTACACAGACTCGTGCCTGATGGCTTTATACACTTTATACCCAAGAAAATGATAAGAGATCGAGTCACACAACCCTGAGGCTCACACTGACATTATTCACACATAAACACAGACACAAACACACACACACACACACACACACACTGTGATATAAACTGTGCAGTCTATTTGAATATCCATGTAGAAATTTGTACTTTTTGCACTCAAACACACACACACACACAATACACTCATTAACCATGTGTATGAGTCACCAATTCAGCGTGATCACATCCCACTCCGCGGCTCATTCATCACCGTCTGACGTGATGTGACGTCCTCACTTTTTTTTTAAGCTAACCATATTATCGCCACCTACGCTAGTCAGTCACGCCAGTTACGAAAAGAGCAGAGTTGAGACTAAAGACAGACCACAAACAGAGCGGGTTACCGGAGGGACGTATGGAAGGACGACAGGGAGAGAAATAGCCTCACTTCCACCCGTCTTCCTCCGTCCATGAATAATTCAGAGCCGTGTCACTACCGCACAGGCCAATCTCAGCTTCGTACTATTTGTAGACTTAATAATTGATGTGATAGAAAAACAGCTTTTCACTTTTATTTAAACTTTTTTTTTTCCTGGATGAGTCAGAGAAGGAGGGGAGAGAGAGAGAAAGAAAGGAAGGAAGGATGGGAGGAGAAAAATGGCTGGAAATATCAGAACGGATGGGGAATCAGAAAAGGACGGGCAGATGGGAAATTAGAAATGCAAGAAATGCAGGGATAAAAAAAAAAGAAAAAGGAGATGAAAGGAATGAAAGGACTGAAAGGGAATAAGAAAAATAAAAAAGGATGGAAGCACTGCGAGGGATGAAGGGATGAAGTAATTAAAGAGATGTTTAGGTGAGAGAACACAAAGGAATAAAACAATCAGGAAAATAGAATGAGATTAAAATGAAAATGAGGAAAGGAATAAAGATGAAAAGACAGATGCATGGATGGAAGGAGAATGAGAAACATATAAGAGAGGGATGAAAGTACAGGAAAGAATAAAGGGATGGGTAAATGAAAAATGTGGAAAGAACAAGTAATAAGTAGAGGTGGAGAAATGTGAAAAAAATGAAAAGGGAGAGAAGGATGAAAATGAGGAAAGGATGAGAAAAGAGCAAAAAAGTAAATGATTGATGAAAAGGTGATGGAGTAATGGAAAACAAAGTAACTGAAGAAGATGAAAAAAAGAATGGAGGAAAGAGGAAATAAAAAGGGATGAAAGAACAGGTGCAGGGAAGTAAGCAGAACGAGAAACGAACGGACAGAAGGGAAATTTGACTGAGGGACAGAAAATATGATGATGTAGGGACAGAAAGGACTGGATGGATAAGTATATAAATGGTTGGAAAGTTATTAAGGGGGAGATGAAGTAATAAAACGAGAGATGTTGAGGTGGGGAAAAGGAATTAATAAAGAATAGGAAAATTAAAAGGGAGGGAAAAATAAAAATAAAATCAACATTTGAAAAAGACAAGATGACAGTAATTAGCGATGAGAAGTGAAAGTGAAAGATCTAGGAGACAAAGTCATGGAGGAAAATTAAAATAATGTAGAATAATAACGGGAAAAAGGACAGATATAGAAGAGGGAAAGCAGAATACAGGTGCATAAAAGAATGGAAAATAAAAAATTAATGAAAAATTAGAAAGAGACATTAAAAACAGGAAGGTTGAGAGGAGGACGAGAACAGAAGAGACGAGTACATAAAGGAGTGGAAGAGCAGAAAGAGAAATCAGAAATGATGGAAAGATAGAATGAAACTGTTCCATGGAGAAATAAATGAATGCTGGTCAGAAGGAGGGATGGAGAGTTAATGAAATGCAGGTGATACGGGAGGCCTTGAGGGATGAAGAGAGAATATAAAAAATGGATATTGAGGTGAAGAAACAAATGAATAAATGAATGGAAGAAGAAGAAGGGGGGGGGCGGGGGGTTTAGGAAATAGAATGAATGAGATATGGGATCCAAAACTCCTGAAGGTGTGGCAAAATGAAGTGCTACAGCTTTACATCTCTCTTTTAGGAAGCTCTGACACTGGAGACTCCTTCGGTATTATATAACGATGACATATAACGATTTATCATATTCATGCAACATAATCATAATAATAAAGAAAAAACGTTTGTGTGTCTCTGGGCTTTTTTATTAAATATATGTTTGGGTGTAAATACACTCTCAAACACTATGGCACGTCATTAATGAACAATATTAACTAGATAAATGACCCAATTAATAAATTAATTTATTTGTTTCTACATGCAGGGCATCAGGAGGAGTGTATCTTATGCAGAGACATGACATATCTCGAGAGATGTTTAATTTCTCTGTAATGTAATAGATGAGCGATAAGGTCTGATTATCCTTCCAACCATGGGCATGTGTTCTTCACAGCAGGGTGTGTACTGCATCTGAAGCCTGGATCCTGACAAATGTGTTTAAATATTAATGTCAGATTTCAGTGATATACAGTTCACATATTATTAATAATGTTTTTGTTGTTTTGAACTCGGTAAGACTTGCTTTTAAAAATAAAACCATAACCTGTAATTTTAATTTAAGAAAATTCATCCTAAGTACAAATATGAAAAATATAGATTAAATGTAAATTAGGCCAAGCGTGAAGCATCCAGGACCTCCAGGGAAGCATAATAAAAGCACCTCCATCCCACATACGTGCACATTACAATTTCATGGCCTTGATTTAGTACCTTGTGGCTTCATTAAGAGACACAGAGACATTAAGAGAGAGAAATAAAATGCCAATAATATGATGTACTGGATCAAGTGCTATTTTATAATCTGCTGAATAATGAAAGCAAAAGCCATGATGTTAAAATAATCCGAATTTGCAGTGGGTGAGATGGAGACGGGTCTAAACCTGAACAATGATCTTACGGCCACAGGGGCGCCTTCCAAACAGTGAAGATGAATTAAGGAGCCGTGTGGTTGCTCCGTTTGTCCTAGATGCAGGTCATTAGCATGCTGAGCGGTGCAGGCCGTACAGATGGACTCGTGCTTGTGTTGGCCTCCGTCCATCTCCAGATGGATAGACTCGGGGTTTGTGCTCCATTATATGGTTAATTTTATTGATATCAGCTTCAGAGGGAAACCGCAATGTTTGTTACTGCTGTTTAAACAAGTGTGTAAATGAGGGTGAGGAAGAACAAGAGAGAGCGAGGGAGAGAGAGATGGAGAGA
The DNA here is from genome assembly GCA_030014365.1 of Clarias pachynema. Taxonomy (NCBI): domain Eukaryota; kingdom Metazoa; phylum Chordata; class Actinopteri; order Siluriformes; family Clariidae; genus Clarias; species Clarias pachynema. The sequence goes on along the minus strand of JAQMYL010000009.1, from coordinate 27,077,660 downwards.
GAGAGAGCGAGAGAGAGAGCGAGAGAGAGAGAGATGGAGAGAGAGAGAGAGAGAGAGAGAGCGCACCAGAGGAGAATTATTTATGTCTCCTGTGTTGACCGTAAACGCCCACTGGTTCCATCAAACAGTCAGACAGGAAACCACTGCCACGCTGATGGGAAATGAGACTGTGACTTACCGAGCGTCTTACTGCACTTCAGAACATCAGACACTCCTTCTGTACAGGACCACAAAATACAAGTCTTCTTGTGGAACCCCAAAAATTATTAACATGACAGCGCTGTTGAATTCTGGATCCTGATTGGTCAGAAGGTGTTGATTAATTCTCTCTAAGAGCAGCTCTGACACTAGCGCAGGTTTTTATTAATGCGTTCACTGCAATACATTATCGTTGCTATAGTAACAGCTCGCTCAAAGGGACGTGTCCAATCGCACACTCCATGGAAACAAATTTTTAATTGGTGTCACTGATATGTAAGAGGTAACATTTATTTTAAAAGAAGAATACGAGTTTAAGCCTTGCTTTTTCTACCTTTCTGTGTATTTATTAATCTTATTAACTTCCAGAGAGAGAAAGAAAACAGATAAAGACTGGTGAGTGGAAAGTGTTGTTGTTGTTGTTGTTGTTGTTGTATGGGTGCTATGACAACTGTAACTGGAGTGTTTTCACACAAAACATGTTGCACAACATTAAATTTATAAAAAGTATTCATTATTAAATAAATACAGTAATCGGTAAATTGCTGTGGCGTACGGGTAATAAAACATTTCAATATTCGCTGTTATGGGAAAATAATTAACTTTGAATAATAATGTAACTTTGCTTGTAAAGATTAAAGCTCATCTTTTACACACACACACACACACACACACACACACACTGTGCTAATCGTCTCCTGACCTTCATCAGGGTCAGTTTCTAATTGACATTTGGACATGATATGTGGACCATTTCTCAGCGCTGAGGTGACACTGGGGAATTTAAAGCATCAACAACACTGCTGAAGCTGATCCATTCATACCAGGACACCACACACACACACACACTCACACACACACAACTATGTCTTGGTCAACATAAATCTCCATAAATCCGGTGATGGTTAGGTGACCAGGAGCCAAAACTTTTGCACAGAACACCAAATGTTTTGCGTCAGTACGTATGGGACTAGAAAGATAAACCACTGGCTTCGGCTTCAAACTAATCAACTAATCCAGCTGTAAACACTTAACTAGTTACATCACAGCTCTTCCAGGTGAGCGTGGAGGAGTTGCCATGACAACCGCATGCATGGAATCACTGGTACCCAGGAAATTCTAAAGTCTTGTGTGTGTGGGTGTGTGTAGTGTGTGTGCCTCTGTGTGTGTGGGTGTGTGTGTTTGCACTTGCTTGCTTCGATATATGATAACGGAGAGTCAGTGCACGTGATCAGACGGTGTGTCCGTGCAGTACAGCAGGGCTCCCTGTTGCCAGATTGATGTTATTTAATCTCCTTTAGTGGATTACAGACAGAAATGGTGTTGTTAAGACACAACTATTTTCATATTAACTATGTTAATTATTTTAAAAATAAATATTTAATTTTTATATGTTAAAGTCTTTTGAGCCACTCTAGTTACATCATTGTAAACACATATAACTAATTCTTCCTCCTCTTTAGTTTTCTTGTTGACTCTTTTCACAAAATTAACTTGTATCGCTCTCAAAGGGCATCGGTTAAATGGTATTTAAAAAGCTTTTCTTAAAGAAATAACGAGACAAAAGTCCTTTACGTGATGGACAGATCTTAGAAAATTGTAGCTCCTACTGTATTAAAAACTCTGAAATGTACAGAGTAATACTGGGGAAATAAAAATAAATCATTGGTGGTGATATTAAATATTAAATATTTGGGCTAAAATTTAAACTCTACCGATACAGATTTTTTACTTTTCTCCTATATGTCTCTCCTCCAAATGCATTCTGGGGAAAAGGACAATCAAAAATAAATAAGTAACTTAGTAACTAACTAACTAATTAAATAAATAAATAACCCATCTCACGTTGATTATTTCTCAAGCCTCTTCTCGATCACTGCTGATGACGTGTGACAGATCGAGGGGGCGTGTCTCTCTCTCTCTGTATGATCACATGATCCAGGGCTCTTATTGTCTACAGTCTGGGCCAGAAAGAAATCAGTTGGAGGTGAAAGAACATGGTGGTTGAAGGAATGGTGTGGAACTGATTTTTTTTTTTTTAATAAATAGATAAAAGTAGGACAATTTATTCTTTCTTAATTTTTTTTTTAAAGAATCTGACAAACTATCAATCAGACTGCCTGGTGTGAGAGGAATAAATCACTTGGGGACGTGCTGTTATAGGAGACTGATCAAGATTGTAGCTATTATTTTAATAGTTATGTTTAATTTTTGTAGATTTGTTTACTTGGTTTATGGTTTAGAGTGAATTGTTGTAGGAGTAAACCATGCGTTCCAATCTGGCAACCCATCGCTGGTGTGTGATTTCTGTTCCCCCCGCCTCTGCTGTGTGACTCAAGGCTTTGGTTTGTGTTGAGTCCGGACGCAGAGGCTCATAAGCAGCTCATAAGGAGCTCATAAGGAGCGGCTCAGTCATCTCCGGCGCGTTATTAAGTCGCTTTCCTGCAGTTTCTCTCCGCAGACGGAACTCCAGGAGACGCTGGATGTTAAACTCGGCTGCTGATTCATCTGAACACGCAGCAGCTCCGCGATCCTGTGGCTGGTCTGCGCCTGATGTTCGAGTCCCCCAGTGCGGCTCTGGGTGAGATTTTCCCGCCAGCTCTCCCGGGTGAACAGACCGCACGGCCGCGGTGTCCATGGCTTTCTCAGCTCTGCAGGATCCCTGATCGAGTCCCTGATCGAGTCCCTGATCCGGATGATCTCCTTCAGAGCCGCTGCTTCCTCATGCGTGTGATCTGATTCATTCCCCTGCTGCTGGAGGTGAGTTTAATACCTGTATATTTAAGTCGGGCTTTTTGTGATATTGTTTAAATATCATTACTATTAACAACAACAAAAAAACTTACCCGGGTTTTTATTTTGCGCACAAAGTCAAGCCTCGGGTTTTTTTTTTTTTGCATTTCTGCGCGGTCAAAACCAACTCCACACCTACACACTACAGTGATTATTGAACCCACAGTCAGCTCCACCTGGGGTTGAACAAACACCATGATGTAAGTGATCAGTGCAAATGCGTAATTTCTATCCTCAGCTTTAAGCAAGGTTACCGCCGCGCCTCTGGATTCTGCCTCCACTCCTCTCCACTTCTCTCCACTGCTCCTTCACTTCACTGTGCTGAGCTGGTCAAATGTCCATTTACAGCAAACAGAACCGGAGCTGCCTGCAGTCTGACTCGGACCAAACAGAACCTTTAGATCATTTCTCGGGCCGAGCTCTTGATCTGCTCTGTCCATGGTGCTGAAGTTAAATGACGCCTGTTTGATCTAATGTTCCGGTTTCTTACAACTGCAAACCCATGCAAATTAAAACACAAATACATTCATCATATCTTATGACAGCAGTGTACACTTCATCGCCCTCTGTGCATTCAACATACTAAGAAAAATAATGCAACAAATAACAGAAAAGGTTCGTTACACACCTCCTTCTGTAACTGCGCATAAATAATGCACATTAAGACGTGCTGTATTAACATGTTTTCCAAGCTCATATATTTCCTGTTTGAATACATATTTACCAATCGATTGATTTCCTGGCTGGGAATGCAAAACCACATATTCATGAATAAGTATTTAACTGGGAAGCTGACCAGTTACGAAACATGCAAAATATCTGTACACTGTATTTAATATCTGTTATTAGATATAAACTAACATTATAACTGACATTGTTAGTTTGTTCAAAGAAAATGTTTGCTGTGGTTTGTTCCACTTTTCCATCACTACATACTCTGTGTAATTGAAATATCTACCGTAAAAGATTTGAGATTCCTGAAGTTTGTCATAAACACAAATCTCCCGCTATACACAAAAACCTTCTTACACACACTCATGATTCAGTATGGAAAAGATTAAATAACAGCAAATAATAGCAATGTTTACAAACTGTGCTCATGGATGATGTTATAAGGTAAAGCAGACATGATGTTTAGTGTGTTTTTCAAATCAGAAAACATTTACATTATGTGTCAACGTCCTCCTCCAGAGCGACTTGTGTTTATCTTATTTATACAATTTGCTCATGGTCCAGCTGGAGTGGCAGCTTGGCAGCGTTCCGATTAGAACTCATGCCCTTATGATCATTAGTTCAACGTCTTAACCAATGAGCGACCCCTGGCTTTAGAGTTGGAGATCTGGAATTGGTGCTGTTTATTGTAGTTGTTCATGTGCTTGTGGTCTAGCTGAAATAAAAATGAAAAAAAAAAAAAAAAGTACAGATGACAATTTTAGCTGCAGAACCAAACTTTATAAACCTCCATAAAAAAACCTGAGAAATGAGAAATACTTCGCACAATTCAGAAGAAGCATCAAAACAGTAAACACTGCAGCCTTCATGACACCCATGACTGTGTCTCAGTCAGGTTTGCGCTTCCTGGCTTCACCAGGCCGTGGCGGTAAAAGGGGGAAGGCCATTTCTTAAATAATTACATTAACAAATTCTGCTTTTCCTCCCCCATCACTTTATCTACTCCTCCACTCATCACCCTCCCCCTCGGCCTCTCTCTCTCTCTCTCCTCTCACACACACACACACACACACACACACACACACACAGACACACAGACACACACACATCATTCTGAAAAATAAAGCCTACAATCCAACCTTCATCTCTGTTGATCTAAAGGTAAACTCCCAATACTTTCTCTCAAGCTCCGCCCCTTTCCTGTCACCAGTTTCTGATTCTGAAACATTTCTGCTTTAAGAGAAGTATTAAATTTTAACTAATCAGTAGTGGAACACCTCTGTACACACTGACACCATGTGATGTGAATTCTGATACACAAGTCATTTGAAAACGGTTCGATATGATGGCATTCTGAGCTGTTTTGTGATCAGATGATACAATAAAGGAGTCGGTCTGTAAAGAGTTCAAAATTAACTTAAGCCACACCTACTTGCTCTAACATGCTCAGATGAGAGGGTCTGATAGGCCATGACACTTTCACTAAGACTGACCATGACATAGAGACCAAGCCACCTTCGCTGGACCAGGCAGTAAGACCACACCCACTTTACTAAAACAGACAGAGACTACGCCTGCTTCCTTCAGAGACCATGTCTATTTCATTAAAACAGACAAAGACCACACCCACTTCACTAAAGCAGACATAGACCACGCCTACTTCATAAAAAAAAAAGACAGAGACCACACCCACTTCACTAAAACAGAGTGGCCACACCTACAGTGGTGGAGCAGATATAGAGACACTATTGGAAAAGACACATTGGCCACACCTCATTTACTGAACCTGTGACAATGGCCACACCTCCTGGCTCTAATGACACAGAGGCTCAGGCCACACCTCTTTCTTTTAGTGGATTCAAGGCCACGCCTTCTTCTTCAACTAGGACTAACATGAACAGAGGCCCAACCCCCTTCACTGGAACGGGCGTTGAGGCCACAAAGACATGACCAAAAAGACATCAAAGCATTTAATTCCTGAAAAAAGCTTGCAAATTAACAATCTTCAGTTTACATATTACCACTTCTATTTTTCTGCCACGCCCCTTTCTGATGGAGAGCCTGCAAATAGCTAAGCTCCACTAACTAAATTAGGCATGTCCCACTCAGGATGCACTCTCCCTCTTCTCACCCTCCTCCTCCTCGTCTTCTTCTAAACACAACATGTTTCTGAGTCCTACACACGCACACACACACATACAGTACACACACACCATTTCCACCCTGCTGTTAGTGAAGCAGCTGCCATGCCTCCTCATCCAAGGGCACGTCACCCTCAGCGTCCGCCGGCATGCCTGGACCGGAGAAACAACATGTCCGCTCCTCTTTCCCATGAGGCCTTGCTGACCCAGCGTTCATTATCTCCCAGTTTTCATCTCCTGCATCTCACAGAGACGATTAAAGCAGCAGGGTTTTTTTGACCTGTGTTCTGTGTCGCTCGTGCTAAACTGATGAATTAAATCGGCAACAGCGCCGGCGCTCCCGCAGCAATCACCAACATCGCAGCTGTGGCGCATGCAGCTGGCATTAGGAGTAAGTTTTACTCGGCAGGACGCACCACTTCATCATACAGCTTTACAGCCTCGGAATGTACAGAGAGGACGATGACAAAACTCATAGCCCCACACACACACACACACTCACACACACACACAAACAGGACAGTCTACTTCATCACAGCAACAAATGAGTCATCTCGTGTTTTCTTGTTATTTCCATTACCCACTGGCTCGTGTCGTAACACACACAGAGAATTTGCTTCCACTTTGTACTGAACATGAACATGTGGGCGGAGCTAGGAATGGTGCAGATCATTGATTGGTCTCTCGATTATTCTGCCATATTTAATAAGAAAAAAAGTCTTCAAATAAGCACAAAGATCCACTTTAAGATCGATGAAATTGATTAGTTTCCTTGAACAGCATTTACCTGAGTGTTTTATTCCTCTTACAGACTAATAGCACTGTACCAACTATAAATATTTAATCATAAAAAAATGTCAAGTCATACATTTTATCTCATATTCATATTTAAGTTTAATGTTCTCACATGTTAGTTCCTGTTGTCACGTGTGTTACAGCAGCTTTACACACTCATCCGCTCACCAGCCTGTCATTATCCCATCTCTCTCAAACTCTATAGACAAAAATCAAAACACAAAAGAGGGATAAAAACTTGTCTGTCCTGAATATGTGGGAAAACTTGTTACATGGCACTGACACTGGAGACTCCTTCCATTATTTATTATTATGTAGACCATGTGCTGTGAACGAGCTGTTGCTATGGAAACAGTAACATATTAGAGCAAGTGTGTTAACATAAGCCTGTGTTAGTGTCAGAGCTGATCCTGAGCTGGAACTCTGTGCGGGGGGGTGGGGGGGGGTCTTGCCCCGGCGTGTGGCGTTTGTAGCGCGGCGCTGCGGGAGGCCGTGAAAGCCAACAGATTCGAGAAGAGTTTGATTAAAAACATGTTGAAATGGAAACGACTGAGACGACGAGGATGATTCAGTCTTGACGGAGTCCACGTGTGACGATCGATCTCCTGCGATGCTGCGAGTGCTGATTCAGGCTCTCCTCCCGCTTCCACAGCTCTCACCATCACATCCGCTCGACTCGAAACCGGGGAGCATTGCTCCTGCATCAGCACTCTGACTCAGAGAAGTTCGATCTGAATGACCGAGAGCCGGGTTTGTGTTTCGTCCACGCTGAAGGCAGAACGTTTCCGCAGGTGTAAGGATGGACAAAGGCACCGAGATCCATTTCACACTCGCGGATGTTTAGAGGAGACGACTCGGGATAAGATTATCATGTCACGCCGCTTTTTTTGACTTCTGCGTTCTTTTTTCCTCAAGGTGGAAGATAATTTGAGGAGAAATGAATCAGATTGGAGCTGTCCGAGCCGTCTCACTCAGGGAGTAGATAAAGAGTTCCTCAAGGAACTTTCACTGGATAGTTGAATGTTCTAAAAGAAGTTTCTCTCCTTTTTGTTGTGAGAAGCTTTAGATGGGACACAGAACGTCATCCGGAGTTCGAATCCCGGGTGATGCTGTAGCCTCCCGCGGCCCCGCGCAGGCCTGGAGAGAGCTGATTGGCCGAGCTCTCTCAGAGGGGAGGGATGTGAGGCACTTAGCGCCCTCGCATCTATTATGGCTCTACAGCAAGTCAGGAGCTCACACACACACACACACACACACACACACACACATACACACACACACTTGATGAATATAAGACCTTTTGTAGTAAAGTGCAACTCTATTTTTACTTTTCCAGTCCCTGTGGGCTGTGTGTGTGTGTGTGTGTGTGTGTGTGTGTGTGTGTGTGTTTTACTCAGTTTTAGTCCATATGCAGTAAAATATCTTCTAGATGTGAAAGATCAGAGCAGATTAAAGCTTGTTTTCTGACGCACACGGGCACAAGGGCTCAAGCTCGAACTCTCGATTTTCTGAAACCTTTGCTCTTGTAAACAGACTTACAGTGTGAGTGTGGGAGAAGATAAATATATAACACCATAGATACAGATAGATAGAGTCAGCATCAAAGGGAACACCCAGAAAATGCCACATTTGTTTGAAGCTGAGAGAGAAAACAAACCACTAGCACAATGCTGAACAGCTGCTAGATTACAATCAATCCTTAATTACAATAAATCATAACTTATCCTTTCCCAATCTTTTAAAAAAAGTTTTATATTTTACCTAACCGAATGGGATCAGGTTGCAGGTGGCATAGTGGATGAAGGTTTGATTCCCGCCTGGGAGTGTGCATGTTGTCCCCGTGCTTGGAGGGTTTCCTCCAGGTACTCCGGTTTCCTCGGCGTGTGTGTGCTCTTATGAGCTCTGCGATGGATTGGCACCCCATTCAGGGTGTACCCCACCCCTTGCCCGAATGCCCTCAGGGATAGGTGCCAGGCCCCTGCGTCCCTATACAGGATAAGTGCTGTAGAGAACGAGTGAGAGAAGAAATAAGAAGATTGAAAAAATTTGCTTGAATTCTGATTTGAGTGTTCATACTGCAAAAAAATGAGATCTGTATGTAATTCAGGAGCAGACATGGAAGTGGCCCAAATCAGAATTGAAAAGATCAGCTTGCATGTGGTTTGGGTTGTTCACACTGGCATGAAAAATCAGACCCAAGTCACATATGAGCAAAAAAATCCCATTTTGGCGACTTCAAGCTGAAAGTGTAAAGTCATAAAACGAGTGTGTATCCACAAGACTCCCTTTACTCCTGGTGTTATAAGGTGCAGGTGGATCTAATTCAGTAATCGCGTGAATGAGAGCGTGTGTGTGTGTGTGTGTGTGTGTGTCTTCTGGGAGCTGAAGTTTCTGCCACCATGTTATTTACCTGCACTGCATTCTGGGAACTGTAGTTGGACATGTTTCCAGGTTTGGATGCAACATGATAATATCATGATCATGACAACAATAATCATAGTTGTATTATTAATGAAAAATAATAAGAATAATATACAAGATGAGTGTAAGGAGTCTCCAGTGTGAGTGCTGTGGAACAGCCAGAGGTAAAACTGTAAGTGTTCACGAGAGAGAGAATACAGCGAGGCTGGTGTGGGAGCGAGTGTTTATATCTTATATAACAGAAGCGACAACAGGAACTAGCTTCATTTCATGAATGTTAAATGTAACTATAAATGTTTGCAAGGCACAAGGTCTTTAATATCTTTGATACATTGTAGCTGCTGGACAATCGCTGGGGTGTAAGAGGAATAAAACGTCTGCGGACGTTCTGTTTGAGGAAATTAATAAAAACACACACTTGCTGTTTATTATTTACATTTGGTCTTTCTTTACTGATCATTTTATTTATTAGGATTTCTATCCCACAGTCCACCTTTAATTCGTTGATTTTTTAAATAGATTTTTACGGTAAATTTATTAAACTAAGAATATTCTAGAAATTTCAGTCCTGAACTCTTGAGGTTGTGTCCAGTGAATATATTTAGGCCACAGCGACAGACGTCTGGCTGTAGTTCGATTGTACACGTACTGTATAGCGATGTGAATGACTCTGACTGCACTTCTTAATCCAGTTGCCATGGCGACATGATGACATTTAGCTGTGGGTGAAGGTCGTGGTGCCGTGACCCGTGACCCTGTCGGTCTGCGAGCAGCGTTCTGTCGACAAACGGATTTCCGTCACGGTGAGAGAATCTCATCTCACATCACCGCTCAGAGAATCTCCTTATTAATTAACTTTAATGTTTTACCTAAAGAATTATGATTCTCATTATGTGTGTGTGTGTGTGTGTGTGTGTGTGTGCGTGCGTATGTGTTCCTGTCCATGTAGATTATTATTATAATGCCAATTTTAAATGCCTGTTTTAATTAAATAACTTGAAAAGCAATTACACATGACACGGATACAAAACCAGATTATATAACCGGCCTAGAACACAGAGAGACGTTTACAACATGGAGATATTTGCATAGTTCGTCTTTTTATACATTGAAATTGGATTTTGATCTTTATGATGATGTCAAAGACTGAATGAAACTGAGACACGTTCATAAATGAACATGACTGAGTTCAGGTTCAACTCAATACTTTATGGAAGTTTAAAGACGGGATTAATGAGGTTCTTGTCTTATAAAATGCAGCAAAACCAGCAGACAGTAAGGAGGCTTTCCTACGTTCCCACGAGCGAGCACTGAATTCGTAACGTGAACATGAAATCATGACACTTCATGAAGGTTCACAGTTTAATGGAAGAAATTGTAGGAGTTGTACGTATACACACTACTGCTCAAAAACTTGGTATCACTTGCAAATGACTTTGTTTTTGTTTAGTGGTTTATTTTCTACATTCTACAACAATTCTGGGGATTTCAAAACTATGAAATAAGACATATGGAATTAGTTCATTATGTAGCAGTAACAGTCAGTTGTTATTTTAAAACCTGAAGGTCGGCTGTTCTGGATCAGTTCTTATAAGAACAGTATCGTGTCAAGTGTGTTTGTAAAACCCATCAAGCTCCATGATGATGAAACTGTCCCTCATGAAGACCTTCCCAGGAAAACAAGACCAAAACTG
>JAQMYL010000009.1:27042185-27066831 GCA_030014365.1 Clarias pachynema | reverse complement strand
AGATATACATCTCAATATCAACTGTTCAAAGGAGATTATTGTGGATTTTGGATAAACGCTTTCAGTATTGTTTTACAGTGTAGAAAGAAATAAACATCAGGAACGACCATGGAGTTAGAAGGGGTGTACAAACTTTTGATAGTAATTTGGTAGTGTATATTTGGACTCTATGATCCATTATGAAGAAACAGGAACCACCTACAAAGTCCTGAAAAACCGCTACGATCAACATGTGAATAATTTACACACGCGTGATTGTTTTGACGTGGCGAGACGTGGCGAGACGTACCGAACGCTGACAAACGTCCTGAAGATCTGCCTGGGATCTCCTATGATATCAAGATCATTCACGTTCACAATCAAATTCGGGGAACGTGTGAAAGGGACCTGAGGCAAGACTCCCGAGTGGCGTGACATAAAAGTTTTCACGTCATCACCATTTTTTTTCGTCAGCTCATTGTGATTGTGAGCTCAAAGGTGTAAACACTGTGCATTCACACAATGAGGGAGGAGCATACACTCTCCGCCCTGTCAGTCACAGAGCCGCTAACCAATCGTACTGTAGGAGTGTAGGTGGAATAAGGCAGACGCACTTTTCTTTGTGTGTGTGTGTGTGTGTGTGTGTGTGTGTGTGTGTGTGTGTGTGTTACACCAACCTGTGGTGCAGCAGGAACAGCAGTTCAGTGGAAAGTAAAGCAAGGAAACTCACGCTGAAGCAGCTACGACAAAAGGATGACAGAAGGAAGAATCTAGAACCAAACCAGGAAATGAAGCAGAACCGAAGAGCATGTGGCAGTTGAGTGTTTCAACAAACAAACACATTATTAAAGAACAAAATTAAGTACATAAGTAAGTGCACAGAACATTTTGCCCCAGACAGAGAAGATCAGAGGAGCTGCATCTTAATCAGAGACATGGTTCATCTGGAGGAGTGATAATCGCTCAGATTCTCTTTCACGGCGTGAGCGCATCGAATTAACACACGCACACTGACTTTATTTTGTTATTTCGACTCAAAATAGTGAAGGAAAACTGTGATCTCTATTTCTCTCCCACACACACACACACACACACACACACACATGAGAAACGTGTTGATGTGAGATGTTCGAGCGCTCGTGTTTTCTTCGCCTCCAGCCACGAATCTCCATCTCATGCTCGTGTTGTGTAGAGCGTAAATCTGTCGTCTGTTTTTGCCCTCAGACGATGATCATGATCATGATGATGATGATAACGACTCGCTGATGAAGGAGAACATTATGACCGACTCGCTCTCGTGTAAGGGGATTAAGGTTCCTCTGAGGTCATACTTAGCGCAAACTATCACTCATTACACTCACTCACTGTTCTGAAGCATGAGATCATCTAACTTCATCTATCATCTAATATCATCTCTTCTTCTCCACCTCCCCCTGTGTGAAGCCTAAAAACTGTGCCGAGATAGATTTAAAAAAAAAATATATATATATATATATATTCATAAAACAATAATAAACATTTGTAAAAAAAAAAAAAAAATTTTTATTTAAATTCTGACATTAGTTTAATTATTATCCTTATTTTTAACATGCTGTAACATGCTTTATCATATTTGATACTGTATTTAATATTTTTATTTCCTTATTCTTTTTTTCCTTTCTTTTCTATTATTTACTGTGTTCATATTATTTTTATTATTTAATTAAAAATTATTTAATTAATTAATTTTTTACCTTTCCTGCTGGGTTTTTTCCCGGTTGTACATTTACATTCAGGCATTTAACAGACACTTTTATCCAGAGCGACTCACACAAGTACTTTGAAGTTTCCATCAATAAATATATCCACACTCTGGTTCACTAGCTTACTGACTGTCTTTAGACATTGTTAAAGGATTGAACAGAGTCTGGATGAATGTCTTCCTTGATCTCTGAGAGAAGGTGGGACCAGCCGAGCAGTTCTGGATGATCGGAGGGAACGTGTGCAGTGTGGGGTTTGATTAGAGCTGAGAGGTAAGGAGATGCTCGGCCGTTTTTAGCTTTATAGGCGAGCATCTGGGTTTTGAATTTGATGCAGCAGCTACTTGAGGGAGCGGAGGAGAAGTGGGGTGGTGTAGGAGAACTTAGGAAGGTTGAAAAAGAGACGTGCAGATGCATTCTGGATCAGCTGCAGAGGACGAATGGTGGACAGAGACAGACCTGCCAGGAACAAGGTGCTGAAGTCTAGTCTTGAAATAACAAGGGACTAAACAAGCACCTGAGTAGCCCGTGAAGAAAGAAATGGGCGGATTCTTTTGATGTTGCGAAGAGGAAATCGACAAGAGCGAGTAAATTTAGTAAGTTGTGGAGTCTCTACATTGTGGAGACTAATGTGTAGTAAGAATACCAAAAGATCAGGAATACAGAGAAAACGGAGGAGGACCAAGTACTGAGCCTTGTGGGACACCAGTGGAGAGTCTGTGTGGAGCAGATGTGGATCCCCTCCAAGTCACCTCAAACAACCGATCTTCTATGCAGGAATAGTCATTGGACTTTGTAAGAAAATCAGAGTACTGGGGCATCCGAGTGGCGCAGTGGTAAAGTGCTCGCCCTATCATCTGAAGCAGCAGATAGCGCTGTCCTCCGAGTGTGTTACTCCGCCCCCAACAGTGCAAACATGTGATGGTCTTCGGCCCTCCTGACTGAGTGGTAGTAGTAGCCTTAATGTGGGAAGCCCTAGTGACAGGGAGGAATTGGACACGACTAAATTTGGGAGAAAATCTGGGAAAATCCCCCCCCCAAAAAAACCCTAGAGTACCCAGAGGAAACCCACCAAGCATTGGGAGAACATGCAAACTCCCGGACCCCGGAGGTGCAAAGCGACAGTGCTAACCACGGCCACTGGCGGTGGATCCTTTGGGTGCGTCCCATGGGGCTCGATCAGACTGGGATCTGGAGAGTTTGGAGGCGGGGTCAGGGGCCTTAAGATCTTTGCTCCTGGGCCCCGTGCACGGTGGGCTGTGGTGCACTGGGTGTTCTGGTGCTTTTCTATTGCGGCAAGCTGTGACATTTTTCAGTGATTTGTGCTGCGTTGGCGTTTCTGTGGGATCAGACTGGACAGACGGGCCTTTGGTCCTCGCGGGCGTGGCCGGGCCTCGGGTACCAGTTTACTGTGGTATAGCTGGTGATCAGCATTAATGTGTTAATGTTTTGGCTGATTGGTGTATACGTGTATTATGATATTTATTAAATACTTAAATATTTTTTATCCTAGACTGACTAAAAGCAGTAGTTTTAGTGTATATTAAAATGTCAGCATTAAATATTTTTGACTTAAATAGACAAAAATATTTTTTTTTGAGGACTGGCACCTTGTCCAGGGTGTACGCCTCTCCCAGGGGGCACTATAGAGCACGAGTGAGAGAGTGATTTAATTTTGATTAAAATATTTTTCAAAATGCTCTTTTGGATTTTTTTCTTCTTTTTTTTTTGAAAATGGAGAAGAGGAGTTAGATTTTTGAGCACGTGGGTGTGGACGGCGCTCGGGTGACGGAAGCCGCTGATCAGATTTCGGAATATTTTCCACCTCAGCAGTCCTCATGAATGAACTCTGAAACGAAGCTTAATTCAATCCCTGCAATATCTCAGAGGCACCTTGATGCCGTGTGATCATAGTGTGTGTGTGTGTGTGTGTGTGTGTGTGTGTGTGGATTCGTCTCTGTAGCCTTCATGTGGTCAGATCGTGCCGCTGTGTTAGACGCACATCACGTCTGTATTCCAAGTTATCTGTTAGCGAGAGGCGCTGAAGCAGGACGGAGTGAAGCGGTTTGTTCTGTTCCACTCGTCACTCGCAAGTTATCTTCAGTGACAAACGGCATTTCACACAGACACACACACGAGCAGCGAGAGAGTGATAGTGAGAATGAGAGAGTGAGAGGCCGTCATGTCGCGTACCTTCACCTTTCACAGGTTGAACACGGAGAAACACACACACACACACACACACACACACACACAAACACACACACACAAACACACACTCCCATCCCCCTTCACTGCTCTACATCAGCTCACATTCAAACATACTCACACAGGTCATTCCTAGTATAAAATATTGGCACCCGGTCCCTACATCACTCACGCAAACTCTCACTCCAACTGTTCAGCAGCACGCAACAGGTAGACGATATTGTTTCCATAGCAACGCCTCGTTCACAGTGAGCACTACGGCAGACTCTTAACATTTACGCGTGTCCTTGATTTCTCTGTAAAACTGTGTTTTAGTTTTTGGTTCAAGCGAGAGAAGGAGAGAGAGAGAGAGAGAGAGGCTGCTGATAGCGTGAGTGTGTAGAGCAGGTTAGTGTGATCATACAGCATTTAGAAACAAACGGATAGAAATGAATAAATAAGTGTCGCTGTGGTGGAAGAGGAATAAAACACTTCATGGTCGCCGGATAAACGAGAAAATTAAAAGATAATCACACGGAATTGCTCTGTTTCTAAACACCTCTGTGGAACCGTGTTTCTGTAACATGGTTA
Source organism: Clarias pachynema (assembly GCA_030014365.1). NCBI lineage: Eukaryota > Metazoa > Chordata > Actinopteri > Siluriformes > Clariidae > Clarias > Clarias pachynema. Next base: position 27,062,335 of record JAQMYL010000009.1, on the reverse strand, counting down.
CTGTCACCAGTAATATTGTGTGTGTGTGTGTGTGTGTGTGTGTTAAATAATTAATTCTATATGCTGCAATACATCAACACACTCCACACAGAGATGTAATTAACTTCTCCCTCAGGGAGGTGGCAGAGACGTCCTGCATCTCCATAATGAATGTTCATCAACTCGTGTGTGTGTGTGTGTGTGTGTGTGTGTGAGAGACTGGAAATCTGAATCTGATTCCTTTAAATGCCCAATATTAAATTTTAGAACGATACCGGCTTAATATTTTATCCCGTATTAGGATTACTATGATGTTCTACTAAAGGCTGTGTTTTAATTTCGACACCATTGGCCCTCCGTAAACACGAGGTTCGTTTACTCGTTAGGAGAATAGCGTGTAAGTGTTGTTGTGCCTAAGCTGCCACATTTCCATTCACACGTTAAAAGCCAATCAGAAAAGGCAAAGAAAGCTGAAAAATGACAACTAGGAAGTGAAAGAGCGTCGCCTAAGGAATGTGCACGCTGAATTTTCCAATCTAGGGTGCCATTACTTTTGTCCTGATTGAACAGCTGGTCTTACTGATGGTATTGTTCTGGAATATTCCTTTCAGGTCAATAATATGCAACAACAAAATGTAAGTTTTATAACATGTTTATGAAAACAGTGTGTGTGTGTGTGTGTGTGTGTGTGTGTGAGTGACACAGAGAAAGAGAAAATAAAACCATGATTTAAACTTTAATCTTGCACTTAAATTTGTACAAATTCAGGAAAGAACATTTGACATTTTATTACACCAACTGGATTTGCATAAACATGTAAATGTGTAACTATTTTACGAATAAATGGACTCGTATCCATGGCGATGAGCGAAGCCCAATGCGTGTGATGCTGCATAAGGACGGACATCATCTCTTATAAACACAGTATAAATCTAAACTAAATGTTTGATCCTTTAATAAAAAAATAAATAAATAAATATATATATATATATATACACACACAGACTGGGAGATATTATATATATAAATAAATAAATAAAATAACAAAGCAACACAGTGGCTATTGTTAGGACGTGACTCCGCCCACAAAGCAGCAGGTCGTCCTCCTTCCCGTTCATGCTGTTCCGTCTCCGCACTTCATCTTCTTAGGATCTAATAAAATCCACCAGCCCTGTTTCATTTCCATCCAGGACTATTGATTACATTTGGGCTCCGGACGAATCGGATTAGGACGCTATAACTCGATTCCATTGGGCAGGTACGAGTTAGTCGAGGACAGCTCGGCTGATTGGCTAAGACAGATACAGCTCTCTCTCTCTCTCTCTCACACACACACACACACACACACACAGCCCTCTTTCTAACTGACAGGAAGTTTAAATAGGTTTGCAAAATTTCACTCCTCTAAAGAGCAAGTTTGTAAAGAACGCCAGGCCGTGTGTGTTTATTCAGACAACAGCGTTTCCTAAAATCAGACTGTTTAAGGGCGATTTTATGTTTGTTTTTTTGGTACATTTCATAATAAATGTTACTAATACACGAATAAGTGTTTTGTCATGAGAAATCTTCAAAACCTTTATTGCAGTTCTAAATAAAAGAGTTGAATGTGTTTGTGGGTTTAGTGTGTGTTTGTGTAAGAGTTAATACTGAAGACACTTAAATAAAACTCTGAATCTCTGCAGAAAACAAGCGAGTGAACATCTGAAGATAAGGCGTAGGAGATGTTCAGACGAGAAGTTTCATCTCTGCCTGATGATTAAGATTAGACCAAACTGGGAGAGCTGAACTCTACACCCACATGTGATGCGTTTCACTTTTAAACAGAAGACATTAAAAAATAATATACATATATAACCTAATAAGGATATACAGTATACTTCTATCATTTGAATGATACTAGGGGCGTTCATGTCAAACTGGGACTGAGAGGCATCAACGTGATTGACATTTACAAAAGACTTCAGTCACAGTACGGTGATGAGACTCTTAGCCGCAGTAAAACATCTGAGCGGTGAGAACGTTTTAAAGAAGTCTGGACGTGTGTGAATGACGATCCCGGCCGATGTGGCTCGGAGCCTCACTGTAGTCGTTCAGGTGAACATTCAGCGAGTAGAACACCTTGGAACTCGATGTCACGAACTTGTGAAAGAGATGCAATTGTCTGTGTGAACTGTACACAAACTCATTCACCAACACCACTTGCACATAACAGGAACTCGGCTCTGAGTTATTGCCACACCCCCGTACAGGCCTGACCTCGCTCACCGGGAAGGCTGGCGTTTCAGACGTGAAGCAGGTAGTCTAATCATGGCTATGGTGTACTGAGAAGTCCCACTTTGACTCGAACACCCATGTAATAATAGTTTCTGTACTGTCCTCTCTGTACTGTCCTGCTTTGCTTTACCTGTATGCAGTGTGTTGATGAGGGATCACATGGTCCATATCCGTACTTTAGTAAAGCGCGGACCTCAGACTGGTAGAGGACGAAGCTGATGATGCTCTAAACTGAAGTTTTTGCATTTACCTTCTTTGTAATTAAAAAGGGTTTGTTAGATGTCTTACTTATTCAGACTAAACCAATAGAGTATATTATTAACACTAAACTGCATATTGACCCTGACACAATCACAACTGCAGGCTGATTTCTACATAATGACCAAATTTTGGTAGGTGGACTTATAGCATTTTGCAAAAAAAAAAAAAAAAAAAGTAAAGAAGTAATGACAAATTGACATAATATTTTGGCATTTGTACTTTTTATCATCTTGTCTCTCAAAGACAACTTGCACAGCACAATCTCTAACTGTCTGCAAAACTGAAAAAGTGGAGATATCTCATTTTGCAGTCAAACTGAACACATGGTTTATTTGCTTTACAGGAAAGAAATTCTGTTTAAAATTCTGCTTAAAGTAAGATATGATTATAGGTAATAGGTATAGATATAGATTGATGATATGAATCAGGGAGACACTCTGCTCCCGTCGTCCTGTAGAGTAAACCTTCAGTTCAGGTACAGAATGAAGTCTAACTGCGTCCCGATCGGGGCTGTTATTTTCAGACGACCTCCGCGTCCCAGACACGTCCTCTATTTGAGAGCTAAAATATCAGAACTGCTTTAAAATAAGATTTTGATGGTGTATCCAGAGGCGGCGGTGCGGAGGTGTGTGAGACGAACCGTGACTGAACTCCACACAATTCTACAGAACTAGCGGCGGGCACTGAATTCCTCAAAACAAAACAAAAATCTCTGTTTCATCTACGTTTAACCACAATTAGTGATGAAAATAAAAAACTCAACCATGTTTGACTACAATATAAACACACACACACACACACACTATATTCCAGCTCTGTACAAGTGACTCATGACCTAAACAATGTCCCTGACGTCACTCCGTCTCTCCTCCGTCCTCCTGTCCAGTCCTTCACTTCTCTCTCTAACCTCTCAGAAGCTCGCGACCACATCACGGCCCCTCTTACACTGTGCACCAGCCTCAGGCTCTTTTCACTCACACACACACACACACACACACACACACACACACGGGGGCGGTATGCAGCAGAGAGAGAAACGTGCACATCTGACTCTTTTGAGGCGTTTGTTTGAAGTTAACGGAGATCCGTCTCCCTGTGATTTAACAAAGCTCTTTTCTGATCACACGGACACGCCCGAGTTTATTTTATGTCGAATTTATTTCCTAAATTCTTTGATTCTGCAAAGCTTCTTTGTGACAAAGACCATTGTTAAAGACCATTATAAATAAAACTGAGTAAAAATTTTTAAAGACGAATTTTCACCGTCATCCTGTGTGTGTGTGTGTGTGTGTGTGTGTGTGTGTGTGTGTGTGTGTGTGTGTGTCTGTTTTAGGGTGTTGATGGAGAGCTTTTCGAATGACAGCCGGGACAGTGGTCATCACAGGCGGGATTCTAGCTACAGTAATCTTACTGTGCATCATTGCAGTACTGTGCTACTGTAGACTGCAGGTGAGTCTGCGCTCCTCACACTGCTCTCCTCCATCCTGTCCTCTCTCTCTCCCTCTCTCTCTCTCCCTCTCTCTCTCTCTCTGTCTCTCTCTCTCTCTCTCTCTCTCCCCCTCTCTCTCTTCCTCTCTCTCTCTCTCCCTCTCTCTGTCCTCTCTGTATCACTCTCTCTCTGTCTCACTCTCTCTCTGTCTCTCTCTCTCTCTGTACTGCAGGAAAATCATCTGCGTCTCATCGTAATAAACATGCAGTGCTGTATTTCACTGCTGCCGTTCGATAAATTCGTCCTACCCATCAGTCTCTCCTACGCACGCTCACCACGCATGCGGAACAAAAACACATCATGTTTCGCTGCTTTAGTGCCCCGCCCATAAATCCATGCTACCACTCCCAGTGACGTGACTGATTGGGTTCATGTTTAGTGTTAAGAGTTTTTTTAAATAATTTTGTCTTTTACTGTCGATTTTATTAGCGTGGTTAATTTAACAGTCGACTTGTGGAATGAGAGATAACATTAAATCCACACGTCAGAAAGTGCTACTGGCGCTAAAGCGATCTTATATTCTGAGAACGTTAGAAACGACACGTCACAAATGTTACCCGAGTTAAACCTGGACTATATCGTCTGCAGCGCTGCGGCCGCAGGAGAAACTAGCGCGGCCTAATGGAGCTGGCATCCTGTTTCCTACAGTGTACCCATTCCTCTCTCTCTCTCTCTCTCTCTCACACACACACACACACACACACACACACACACACAAACACTGATTTCAAGGCCTTTTTCTCATTAACACCCTTTAAACTCAAACTCATTCTAGATCTTATGATTTAAATAAAGGGGGAACAAACGACAGCTTTCATTATTCACTACACACGAGGCCGTGACCGTTTTTTATTTCTGTCGCGTGGATTCGCCCTTAGTTACATTACATGTGCTTTAATCCGCTCCATTAGCATCCCGAGGCTGGTTATTCAACGCGACCAGCAGCATTTCAGGGTTTAATATTCTTTTTTTTGTTTTTTGTGAGCGTGATTGCAAAGTGAAAACACAAGCTGAGACTAAACAGTTATTTATATCCGTCGTCATGGTAACATTCTAACACGGTTAAAGGCGCAGTCATTTAGAAATGATCCTCCTCAGAGGTGTCTCAGTGTAAAAAGAGAAATTCTACATATAAAACCCTAAACTAAGGGAAACATTCCTGTGAAAATGAGTTTCTGTAATTCGGTAAAGCAAACATGTTTTCAGAAGAACTGAAATGAAACATTTCTACACATAAAATCTGATTATAAACAGCAGGAAGAGTATTACAGCAGAGCAGGCCTGACTGGGACGCTTCCTGCGGCGGTCTTTGTGTTTCTGAGAGATTAAACAAAATCAAATATTCAGCGCTTTTTCCCTTTTTCACCCATTTAAAACCATTTATCATTTATTCTAAAAAAAAAAAGCATTTATTCTAAAATGATGCTGTGGGATGAAGCAGAGCAGTCTGAGACGCGGGGACGGAGGGACGGAGGGACAGGGGGACGCGGGGACGGAGGGACGCGGGGACGGAGGGACAGGGGGACGCGGAAACGGAGGGACAGGGGGACACGGGGACGGAGGGACGGAGGGACAGGGGGACGCGGGGACGGAGGGACAAGGGGACGCGGAGACGGAGGGACGCGGGGACGGAGGGACAGGGGGACGCAGGCCTGGGTGAATGTAATCACACAGCAGCATCAAGATCATCTGCATCACAATAATCACAATACACACTACTGAGAAAATAAAGGTGTCGCAATTAACTTTTTTTTTTTTCTATTTGTATTATGTTAAGATTTTAACAGGATCCTTAAAATTTTATAAAATATATTTATACTGTGTAGTTAAAAAATTAAGAAATTCAATTTAATAAAGAAAAGAATTGAATATTAGAATTTTTGCATTTAGAATTTAGTTATTTGGTTTTGGAGACAAAAAGGTCGAACAGTTTTTTTTTTTTTTACATTAACATCACGCAAATCCATTTTTTTCAGTCATGTTTAGACATTCAGTTGAGTCTTGGGGGAAAAAAATCCATTCCCTGCTTTTTGTCTACTAAAGTGTCTTCTAATGTGACCTCATATAAGAAGAGCCCCTCCCCCGGCTTGTTCCTCAGCTCTGCTGCTTCCTGTTACACAGGACATGATGTGTGTGTGACTGATGGTACTTTGTTAGTAACCCAGTGTAAAGGTCCATCCAATGACGGGAACTTAAGCACGTTAGTAAGTCACTCTGGATAAGAGCTTCTGCCAAATGGTTAAATGTAAATGTAATATACGACGTGTGAGGAATAAATAAATAAAGGATCTGAGGAGTATTTCATCTGGGACATTAAAACACACACACACACACACACACACACACACACACACAGGTGCAGCTCTGAGACTAGCATTCAATTGTTAAAGAAGTAGTCAAATACAGGACCTTTAAAATACATTAGAAATGTACTGTATCCATCATGACACATGTTTATATAATATGATGTTCGTTGCCATGACGCTCATCCTTATGATTGATCACATGATGCTGATGTGAGTAACAGCTCCAGCTGTGTGCTCTTGGTTAAAAACACAGTCCCCCTTTTTCTCAGTACTTGTTTTTTCCAAACATTGCTAATTTTTATTGCTATCTCATGCGTATAATTTTCTGCATTCAAAAACACTCCGAAATACGAGATCTAAGTTGGTCTGAGTTAAGGATCGAGTCAAATCATCCCTAATCCCGTCCTGCTGTCGCAGTAATCCGCGTATGAGGAACGTCGCCTGCGCTCTAGTTACAGTACGTGCGGAAGATGTCGAGTCGGATCTGCGCGTCCTCTCGAGCAGACTCTCGAAGCTGAGAGCATCATCACGCGCTGTGGCCAGGGGTAGCTCAGTGGTTAAGGCATTGGACTACGGTTCAGAAGATCCCAGGTTCAAACCCCACAACCACCAAGTTGCCACTGTTGGGCCCTTGAGCAAGACCCTTAACCCTCAACTGCTCAGATGTGTAATGAGATAAAAATGTAAGTCGCTCTGGATAAGAGCGTCTGCTAAATGGCTAAATGTAAATGTAAACTCCACTTTCACGCCAGAACCCCAGAGCACGTCCTGTACAAGTCACGGGTTTCTGTTACTACACTGTAAATGAGCCATTACCATGGAAACCATACCCCATTACTGTCAGAGCGGCTGTTGTAGAAAACTAATCAACACCAAGATACAGAATTTTAAAGAGGGCGTGTACTAAACTCCTGTGTTTTCATTGTGTTCTAGTATTATTGCTGTAAGAAGGAGGAGTCCGAGTCGGAGGAGGAGGAGCCTGACTTTGCTGTGACGTCCCGTGTGCCACCCATACACTCCAACCACAACATCCTGGCACCTGCCATCTCCGCGGCGCCCACCCCCAACGGGCCGGCCCTGTACACGCCCCCGCAGCCGACCCGCAAGCTGACCCGCTCGCAGACGTTCTGTCCGTCCTGCACGCACTACGACATGCCTTTCTACCTGCAGCAGCCAGACGGCCTGAGGAACGGCGGCGAGCGTCTGAGCTTCCGCAGCGTCCAGCAGCACGACCTGGAGCTGCCCACGCCTCTACCCACGCCTCTGCCCACGCCGCTGTCCACGCCGCTGCCCACGCCGCTGCCCAACTACCACAAGCTCAACCTGAATCGCTCCGTCACCATGAGACAGATGTTCACACGCAGCTGCAGCATCAGCACCGATGTCTAGTGCACGGAGAGCACATGACCTGCGCCCCCTGCAGGCCTGGAGGTCCAAACACAGGCCGGTATGGACACTGGGATAGAGTTTGGGCTCGGTGGACACTCGGTGAAGTGTAATAAAGTTTTACTACACAAACAGACGAGATGATTAAGGTTAAACGTTAGAAACCATAAATTAACATAGTCCTGGTGTCGGTTTGGGGAACTGAAGGATGAAAAAGGGCTTGGGCGAGTCGTTTCATTTTATTAAAGAGAAGCCAAACGCTTGACGTCACGTTCTTTTGTACATAAAATTTATCTTGTCATTTTTGTATCATCTGTGTGTGTGTGTGTGTGTGTGTGCGCGCGTGCGCATGTGTGTTTACGGATGATGTGATTTTATCAGGATTATATCTTAAAATAAAAATGGAAAGATATATACCAGGCAACAGAAGAGAAAAAACAAGCTCTAATCAGGGCTGCAATAAAGTATTTGAAGTAAATGTAATGTAAAAACAAATTATTCAGAATTAAAAACATGGACGTTCATTTAATTTTCTTAAACTAACATTACAGTTTGACATTACAGTTAATCGAGAAACAGATCAATGTTTTATCTTTCTCTTATCGGAAAGTATTTCTTCTGTTTATATAAAATGTACTATTTATCTGGAACATGTTCATCTTTTCTTGCTGGAGAGAAGCGCGAGCTCGTGGAGGTCACGGAGGTCACAGAGGTCACGGAGGTCAAGAGATTCTCCAGACGTCCTGATCGCAGCTCGGACTCAGATGGAGTGAAACCGCTCGATCAGGAGCCTGACTCTGTGTGTCGCTCTTTTCTTCTTTGATGTCAAAGACAGAACGACTGACGTCCACTTCTGAATTATTTTGTATAAAGGCCCTGAGTTACAGAAATATTTAATTTTTGATATTTAATATTTGTTCTTTTCAGGTTTAACAGTGAGGTTGCTTTTGGTGATAATGGTGACTATCTGACTTTTGCAAGCATCATGTAGTCGTACTGTGTGTCCTTTCACACACACACACACACACACACACACAAATACACACGCACACACACAATCTCTCTCTATCTTTTTAGGCCATTTAAGCAAACAAGTGCAATGAATTTAGGAGAAATTAGTTATTATTAGTTATTATTATTATTATTATTATTATTATTATTATTATTATTGCTGCATTGCTGTACATTATTGCTGTTTTTGGGTTTCATGTTCCTGGAGTGAGGTCACGTTTTAATCTGTACAACTATGAACACAATGTTGTTAATAAAATTGGAGAAAGTCTAAGATTATTCAATGTCTATTAAGCAGATTAACAGCGATCGATTGCAAAAGAAATATAAACAATAGAGGCAGAGTCTATTATTAGGGCCCAAGTACTCTGACATCGGCACAATGACAACATGACTATTACGTCATCGTCATTGCAGTGATAGTGACAGTGTCTGAAAGTGCTGATGTCATAGTGTGTGAGGGCCCTTTTGTTCTTCTAAGGATTATTATTTTATTTGAGCCCAAGCACTAAGACCCGATCAGCACTATGTCATCATAGTTTGTGAAGGACCCTTTTGTTTTTCTAAGGATTCAAGCAACAATGTTAAGCAAAGATGATCAGCCCAAGCACCTGCGCCATCGCCGCCCGGGCGTGCCAGAAAGGAAAAACTCCCTGAGATGGTAATAGGAAGAAACCTTGAGAGGAACCAGACTCAACAGGGAACCCATCCTCATCCGGGTGATAACGGAGAGCAGGGATTGATCTGCATCATAATAGCAATATGAACTAGTTTTACGTTCTAATACTACTGGACTTTTGCCTTTTTCCGTTTTTTTGCGCTTTTTCAGAGAACGCGCGTATCTCCTCATCTAAAAACAACAATCGGAATCAATGTAATATTGTTAATATATACATATATAATTTTTTTCAAACATCTGGGCCCTTTTGGGGATCTTAACATGCCCAAAAACTCATGGAAATCGGCACACATGTTGGACTCTGCGAGTCTGGGTCCCGGGCGTGGCTCGAGCCTTCACAGAAGATTTTGTTGCATAGCTCATACACACTTGCATATATACATGTCAAACCCGGTACACTTCTAGATCTCATTGAGCTGAACAATTTTCACAGCACCTGCGCCATCGCCGCCTGGGCGCACCAGAAAGACACGTCCAGCCATGATGATGCCTTAAACTTCTGCCATATTCAGTGACATCATTGTCCGGGGCTTTTTAGAGGTCTGAGTGTGCTCAAAGGGCACACAGGTTGTGCGGTGCAGCAGCTTTGTTTTTGAGCTTTTTGTATTTTTTCTGCTGTATCACCTGTTATTGAAATTTAAATAATTCACGGTATTTCAATGACCATAATCTAGTTCATCAGTTTTCAGCACAGATTAGAATATATATAGAGATGAGAAATTTTATTTATTCCAAACTCACTTGAATGGAAGTGTGTAAGTATGGATGTTGAACTAATGCTGAATAAACGTTAATCACACAACTATTCTACAATGTCCAGATGCGAGAGAAAATCCTTCCGACTCTGTCCTTCCGGATTATTGTCTTTGTTTCTATCGTCCACAAAGACATTCTGTGTCTTTTAGATGTTTTAAAGGCTCTGTAGTATCCGTACGTACTGAAGACTCAAAAACACAACGCGGAAAAGTGCGAAGAAACGCTCACACGGTGCAAATCTCTCCTTTTGAATCATCTCCTTCTTGATCAAACCGTACTTTGGTTCTATAGTTCGTAATCATTTAGCATCATTTATATTTCTAATCGTTTCTAATTAGAGATGGGACGATATGTTTTTCGTTCTCAATAAGATTTCATGCACAATATGATGTTTACGATTCGAGACATTCTCACCATCCAATTAAAAGCTCAGAAACATGACAGCTTCAAATTAAAGAAATACTTAGCATTAATGAAATGCATCATTTCTTTATTTGATGTTAATGTTCCGGCTGATCTATTAATCTCTCTGTGGCTTTAAACGTGTTTTTGAATCCTGCGCATGACGGACAGTATCTGAAAAATCCAAACAGGATGAACATCTTCCGGTCTCTGATTGGCTGGTTTGGTCTCACATGTCACACTGTGTTAAATGGCAGGGGAAGCACAGAGGGTTAAGGCTCCGAGTTACTGATCAGAAGGTTGGGGGTTCAAGCCCCAGCTCTACCATGTTGTCATTGTTGTGCCATTGAGCAAGGTTCTTAACCCTGTGTGCTCCAGGGGGCGCTGTGTCACTGACTGACCCTGAACTTTGACCCCAGCTCCCCCCACTGGGATAACATACCTGAAGCACATGCAAAAATAAAAAATAAATTAAAATTATATATATATATATATATATATATATATAATTTACAACTTTAATTTAATTTATAACTTACAAACATGACCGTGCCCCAAGAATCCAAATGTTTATCATCACTGGAACGTATTCTAAAGAAAGGCTCAAACATGGGCGTGGCCTAGACACTGTTTTACTTTGTAAGCAAAGAAATAATAGAAATACAGGTTGTCTCCTACTTACGAATGAGTTCCGTTCCGGCAGCATGTTCTTAAGTCGAATTTGTCCTTAAGTCCGACAAAGTGAGTCTCATACGCCTTTGACAGAAATATAAAACGTAAAGCATACCAATCCACTTGACTAAGTCTCTGTCCCCTTTTCCCCAAACTGCCATCATGTGGCCAAGAACCATAACCGCGGAAATAATTCTCACACACTGAGATGTCACACAGTGTTGTCTCTGTGCCTTTAAAGGGGATTCCCGGATTTGTCTTAGAGCTGTTTTCCACTGTATTGGACTGTGAACTCATCACCATCAGGACAGCTTTACAGGACAGACATTTTCTATCATCGTGCTCCCGGACAGATTCATTTCCCCCCGCACACACACACACACACACACACACACAATATACCGGAGTTTAGACATTTCAGCGGCCCATTCGTATTTGCGGAAATTCGTAACTCCAATGTTCGTTAAACTGCTCCAAGAGGCGCTGTAACATGTCTGACCCTGCGCTCTGACCCCAGTTATGCAAAGAAAGAATTTCACTGTGGAGTAATGTAGATGTGACAAATAAAGGCTTAACTTAACCTTGTGTGTGTGTGTGTGTGTGTGTGTGTGTGTGCACAGTGAATTCTTTGTTCTTCACATATCCCAGTTTTGTTAGTAGGTCAGTGTGCAGGGTCGGCCATTATACGGAGCCCCATGCTAAAGGGCCCAACCGCAGCAACATTGCGGTGCAGAGGCTCGAATCGCCGACCTTCTGATTAGAGCCTTAATTCAATGAGCCAAGGCCCATAAATGATTAATCATGATTTATAAAATTTATAAAAGTTATAATCATGATCCCCTTCAGACACTTGAGGAACGGTTCCTGCATGAATGTCACAAACTGGTTGAGTGATGAATAAAGGGAGTAAATTAATCACAACACACATACGGAAGAGAGAGAGAGAGAGACAGATAGAGTACGTTATTAATCCCAAAGGGAAACTGTATTGAAGTTCAGTACAGTATATAATTAAAGCTAGATCGCTTCCTTGGTCATGGTCCTTCACCTCGAGATGCCGGAATCTGATTGGTTAATCCTCCGTCTCACCCCACCACCTCATGACCAATACAAAATGATCTGTTTATAATACTCTTTATAGAAGATCTTTAGATGTTCTCCTGTGACGGAGCCGTGCACCAGATCTGCAGCAGATTGAGATTTCCTCACCCTGACTGCACTATTCGATTCGTCCAGCTCTAACAATGTTATATTAATGAGACAATTTCACCTCATTAACTCTAAAGAGCTGATACAGAGCCGATTCATTAGCACGTCCTCATCTCTGATCTTCTCATCTCCGGAGCTGATCAGAGGATCAGAGAGGAGTCACGTGTCCGTCTGAGACCCGGAGTTGAACTTTAAACACTTCAGGCGCAGGAAAGTGAAGTAGATAATGAAGCGAGAGAGAGAAAGAGCGAGAGCGAGAGAGAGTAAACCAGTTTTAATTAATTAAAGAACAGAACTTTAGAGTTTTGTAGTCACATGATCCAGAATTCACCAGCAGTGTGATTTCTCAAAGCATTTAATGATCATTTTAATGAAATAGATTGGAAATTATTGAAAAACACACACACACACACACACACACACACACACACACACTTTGTACTGATTGTCTCAGGTACCATGGTCAGTTACTTTTCATTTGCATCCATCATTAATAACTATATAGTTTTTAATGCTTCTAATAACCATATAAATGTTAATTTAAATTCTAGATTTATTTCTCAAAGCTGGTGATATTAAACTGATTTTCTTTGTGAATTCAGATAGAGATTCACTGCAAGTATAAATATATATAATTCTAGAATAAATACCTGCAGACTCACCTTGTGTTCAACATGACAAGTTCGGGCGTGTGTGCATGTATGTGTGTGTACGTGTGTGTGTGTGTGTGTTTCTTTCTTCCAGGAAAAGCTTGGCAGAGGAAGGAGCTGTGACTCAGAGTCGAACCTGGAGCAGAACGAGATGTTCGGAGAAACTTTTACATCCTAATTATGGATTTGGATTACAGAACTGTGGAGATATAAACCCACCCACACACACCCACACACACACACCTGAAATCTTCCATTTTTACATTCCATTTGTGCAGGTTTTTCTCAATTTTCTACATCAGTTCCTCTTCATCTTTACTCTACTCTAGGTTTGGTTGGTTGGTTGGTGTGTGTGTGTGTGTGTGTGTGTGTGTGTGTGTGTGTGTGTGTATACTGTATATATAATATATCAAAACTTCATCTTTAAGGTTTATTGTTAGTTGGCAGCCATCTTGTAGGTGCATTACTGATACCTGTACTGTTAGAGTCAGCAGGGCCATCCTTCAAACATTCTGCTACACCTTCCCTGGAGGTGTCCTCATCTTCTTCTTCATGTGTTGGTTTCATTTCATCAGACTCCAAAATACAACTCGTTTGCAGAACAAAGTCAAGGTGTGTTCCAGAACATTTGGACTACCAGTCAGAGCCCTCTCCACCCTCTGTGAGCAGCTGGCAGGTTTCTACAGGAGCCCACTCATATCCTGGTCCCTGCATGTGAGGTGTCTCCCATCAGGACGACGAGCCCCAGCTGTGGGACTCAGAGGAGGAGAACAAGCTTTGTTCCAAGGGCTGTTCAACTCCTCAAGTCACAATTATCAGTAACCACCATTCTCCTCACTATAGGCCACATTATAACACTCTTCCACCCCCAAAACACACACTCTTCAAATAGACTCACAGACTCTCAATACTCACAATCTGGGGAAAACATTCGTATAAGGAACTGAACTCTGTAGTGACAATAACTCTAATGCTGCTGCTACATACCAATGTCTACATCCTGCACAACTCACTTTAAGTTTAATTTATTGATATATGCATCCATCTATTTCCCCAAAGGCAGTACCTATTTCACTGTCTATACAGTTTATATTTATTTACAGATATTTATTCATATGTTTACACAAAGCTTTTTGCACTTACTGACTTTATTTCCATTTACCATCATTACAACAGCTGTATTTTATTCATGTTATTCTATTGTATTTTGTACTTGCACTGATTTTTTTTTGTTTGTTTGTTTTTTTAACAACTACTCTGCGTGCCTTAAATTACACCATGGGGATAAATAAAGTTTTTTAAATTATTTAATTGAATTTAATTGAATTGAATATGCCCTGCTGTTTCCTACCCATCCAAAGCTATAGTAGTTTGACTTACGGTGTTCCCAGCATGCATGCAGGGTGGCGTTGGTTGGATGTACTGTATGTTATTATGGCTTTGGTGGTGTGTACAGTAGGTCAGCAACTTAACTTGAGCCTTCTGATCCTCAATGCCGTTTTTCCTTCTTCAACCTGCATCGCTGAAATTGGTGTTGTTTTAAAAGAAAAAGTTCGGAAAGCTTGGGCTCAGTGTCCTGTTTTATTCAGCTCTGATTCTGCTGCACATGTGTACATTACAGCCGCTGACTATAGTTGCTCTCATGAGGGCATAATATATGTTTATATAGTGACATTTTATTTGCCCCCCAATCTTGTCCTGCTAGGCATATTAGCATGGTGTTGGTTTTTTTGCACTTGTTTTTGTTTTCTTGATGTGTCGTTTTCAGTTAAGTTTTCCATCGAACAGCACTCCTATCTGGAATCAGATCACTTTAACTTGTTCTACTGTTTGACTATATAATGTTAAATTTATATCTTTATTTAAACCCCCATATTATTTTTCTTTAAACCCCCATTTATTTGCCCATTCTTCCACTCTATCGACTGCTCTTTGTATTTTATTCCTTATGCAGTCAAAGTTCTTCCCTCTAACCCAAAGAGCTCCATCATCTGCATGCAGTGAGTTTCCGACTGTTCTTCCAATGGACTCAAAGATGTCACTTATCATTATTACTGAAGAGCATCGTGCTGCAGACACGTCCCTGCGGTCTTCCGTTTTCAATGTTTTATGTCTTAGAGTGTTTTGTACCGACCCTGACCTCTATCGTTCTTCCATATAAAAAATTCTGTACCCAATTATACATTTTGCCCTCGATGCCTAATTTGTTTCTTTTTAATGAGGAGCCCTTCTTTACTTAGCATGTCATATGCTTTCTCAACATCAAAAAAGGCTGCACTTACCGCTTCCTTGTTGGTTTGTGCTTTTCTAATTTCAGATTCCAAACTTAAAACTGCATCCATTGTATTTCTTCCTTTTCGAAATCCACTTCAATAGGGGGATAAAAGTTTATTGGATTCATTGTGTGAGTCTCTCTACCACCACACGCTCCATGGTCGTCCCTAGTGGTGAGGTTAATGCAGTGGGTCTATAACTTGTTTGGTCTGATGCGTCCTTGCCTGGTTTTAGTATTAGTATTAGTATAAGTAGCAGGTTTCCATTTTCAGGATGGTGCCTGTATCACACATTATATTAAAAAGCAGTGATGTGTGTGTTTGTCATTTGTTCTAACATTTTGTAGTGGACACCATCTCTCCCTGGAGTGGTCTGCCACGCCTTCAGTAGTGCTTTCTTCAGTTTGAACATAGTGAATAGAAGATCTAGATCCTCACCTAGACCTGATGTCTGTTTGTTGTGAAGTTACTATGGGGATATTTTCTACGCTGTGTATCATTGTGTATCTATGTGACTGAATGCTGTTTGATTATTATTATTGTTGCAGTACCGGGATCTCGTAGCTACTTGTTATTTATTCTACTCATCTCCCTAATCATCTTCCATATACTGTATATCTGATAACTGTGTTTCTCTGCCTATTGTATTACAGTATTGTTTACAATACGTAAGTTTCGTAGCTCTAATGGTTTTCCGGACTATCGCGTGAGCTCTTTTATATTGAATTATTTTTTCCTAGTGAATGCTGTGCTTTTAGCTGTTTAAATGCCTTGTTTCTGTTTTTTATCGTCTGTACAGCTTTGGACAGTTTCTTTTGCTGTCTCATAAATGATTTTGACAAATTTTGTTATTTAGTTTTTCTATGTCTGACGTTTTAGTTATAAATAGCACCTTGCGTCTTAGTTCAATCATTTCTTTAAACTGTACCCAGTCTGCTTTCTCTAGTATTCAACTTTTGTATTCTGTCTTTCTTTTCTTGATGCGATTTCATATTAATCTGTGTTTCGATGGGATAGACGTCACTCCCTAGTGGTGTTTGATTCAATCCATCCCATCTGCTGATAGCTGCTAATTCTTTAGAGACCAGAGTGATATCTCTTGCACTTTCTGTGCTTTGTGTGCTGTTATACTTAGTCCCATTGGTTATGCAGAGCAAATCTTTATCGGTGATGTACAGTACAGTAGTCCTCTACCTCCATTCCATGTGTGTGTGTGTAACCCTGCTTCCCCTCAGTGTGTTATGTGAATTAAAGTCTGCGCACCACACTACTGTCCCCTGTGTATTTCCCTCTACTGCTTCCAATATGCCACTAATTAACTTTTTACAAGGATTATAATTTTATTTTATTTTACTTTATTTTATTTTATTTTACGAGGATTCTACTCTAACTAGTATAACTTGTGCACACATTAATTATGAGCAGAAACAACTTTGTTCTCTCTATGGTGCAATATGTCTGACAGTCATGTTTACACTGTTTACACTTTACTGTTTGCACCAAGATCCAGATCGCACTTCACATCCATTACATTGTGGATATTGTTATATTTATTTTATTTTAGTGCAATTATCTTTTGTTTATTCTTACATTTCTTATTGCTGCTGCTCTCTGAGGGATACCAGACGGGAAGTGGGATATAACAAAAATGCGTTGTATAACTACAATGACAATAAAGTCTCTTTATCTTTTAAAAATTGATGATTGTTACGCTGTCTTTTTCTGTCCGTATTTAACTATTATTGATTTATACTCTTTTTCAGTATTGATCACCCTGTACAGTATCTGATCCGTTTTTCTCTACATGTGTCTACTCCTCCACCATTCACTTTCTCCCGGTCATTCCTTACTGCAGTGTTTCCCTGCAAGTTAAAATCCCATTGTGGTTTTCTATCATGTTTAATTTATCAGGTCATTTTCCCACAAACACTTTAAATTCTTGTCCATTTGCAACTAGACTTCTTGCATTTCACTCCAATATAACTTCTTTATCGTTGTGAGCCAGCAGGTCCGCCGTTTACCCTCTGATTCACCGTCTCCCGGCTCAGACCTTCTACTGCAAGGTGTTTTTTTGCCTGAATTGAAGATAATTTTAGTTTTCTCTGTTTTCCTGCCCGTTTGTGCTGAGCAGTTAATTGTGTTACACCACAGAGACAACAACGTCGTTTTTGCTGATAATTAATGTGTCTCCCCTGATTTTATTGCAGTTCACTTGTGGTTTCACTCTCTTCTTCAACACATGTATACTTTAGGGAGTCTCAGGCTCTCCTGCGTCTGCATACAGTATGTTAGTCCTGCATGGTTTTAACTCTCTGAATCTCCGCTGCTCTCTTGCTACCTTCACATCGTCCATAAGCTGCGTTATGTTCACCTCCACACCTCCAGCATTTAAGCCTCTCCTGCCCTACATTCACCATTCTCAAGTTCCTCGGCTCATCCGCTACACCTTACACCTACGTGTCCATATTTTTGTTATTTAAACACCTTAGTGTTGGGAGCTGTATGGTTTAACATCATAGCTCATGTAGCCAAAAACATTTAATTTCCTTCGATTTCGAACATTCTAAACTATCACGTCTTATGTCGTTTCTAGTCGTTTTACGTTTACTTCTTCTACTTTGGCTCCTGTTAGGTTTTATTTACCATCATTGACTGATACGGTTCTGAGGATTCCTAAGGTGACTTTTGCACTCTTCATATCTCCTTTTAGTGATGTTACGGCTTTAGTTAAATGGATTGGGTTCCACTGACCACACGCTGCTCAATCTTGTGTAAGTTTGATGATTATTTATTTTACCTTCTTCTTTCTGTCTGTTTCTTCACTGTATGATAATTCTCCTGTTTGTTTGTGCTATTTTCAGGTTTCATCTTTCCCGCCACCTTCTTCCAGTCGTCATTTCATTCTGCCGTCTCCTGTCCATTTCTATGTCTAACTACCAACCGCGTCCTCCCTGATTTCTCTAGACCACCTGACTAAAACTAAACCACATTCATTACACACTACACTAATGGGTGATTTTTTTATTATTTTTTTTCCCGGTAACCAGATATTGAGCATGCTTTCACATCCATACTCCCACAATGCATTGCGGAAGGCCCAATATATTGGTCCAGAAGCTGCTAATTAGAGGATTCCATTAACACACCTGCATGCAAGAGGGCGGGGTTTTCTGACTGACACGTGACCATGTCTGATTGGTTGATTATTAGCGGTCAATATGTCAAAATTTGTATTCGTGATGGAAAATTTATCAAATTTAACAAAAGGCAAACTGAAAGCTATTTTCAAACATGATTAATAAACTACAGTAATTAGTTACATCATTAGTCCTTTAAGAGTCACTCGCTGTAACAGCAGGTTAAAGGAAGCCGCTGGATTTTTTTTTCTTTGCATTTTACTGCCACCTGCTGGTCAGATTTAAAACTACGCACTTTAAATTCAACGTTAAAAAGAACTGCTCGTATCTATTGAAAAAAAAAAGCACTTAAATGGAATCACAAAAATGCTTTCATTTGACAATTAAGAATGGACGCTTTTATTAAGAACGGAAACTTTTGACAATTTTATAAGATAAAGTAAAAAAAAAAAAATGCAAATACAAGCACTGTGTCCTGAAAATATTACCCAGACTTATTATTTTATAACTTCGAATTAAAGTTACATTCTTAAGAGATTATAAAACATAAAGAAATTTAGGATAGCAAAAAAAAAAATAATAATAAAAAAATAAAAAATAATCTCCCTTCTTAGTCTTGTATGGACTTCCGTTTTTCATCAAAACCTCTCCAATATGGCGGCGGCGTTGACGTGAGACTCTCACGTGACGTTCCGCCCCTACTTCTTGAACCGCCAATGAATTACCCGCTCCAATGAATCACGTGCTCGATTTCAAAGCAGGGCGGGATACAGTACAGGACAGAATGGCGGACTGAGCTAATCTCATGAAGCTAGCTCTCCGACTAGCTCTGTTAGCGACTTCTGTTAGCCGCTATCCTTCTATCTATTCTAAGCGCCGACATTGATGAAGTGTCCAAAATTAAATCCAGAATGGAATCTGAAACTGAACCAAGTCTAAAATCAGATCATGGTGGCACTGAAACTCCAAACTTTACACCACAAAGAGGCGGAACTTTGCTAGCAGCAAGAAAAAGGTAAACAAACGCTTAGCACAAATCTGACTAGCAGGGTTGCCAGATTCACTTAAATTTATATACAGTACATACACTGTGGGTTCGTTTAAAAATCACCCCTAATTTGCAGTTTATTTCCAAAGTTCTATGTTCATTTAATGTTTTCTAAAACATAGCCAAAATATTACTGCATCTACTTTTGGTTAATCAAATTCTATACAAAAGTTTACACCCCTGTTTTTGTGTCCTGTTATTAACATGATCAGTCAAAATGGTTTAAGTCACGTGTTTGATTTTCTAAAGATGTAAATGGGAAAAAAAAACTCTCTCTCTCTTTCACTCACACCTTTAAACATGAAGATACAATTTTGGAGAAGGAAATAAAGATAGTGTGAGTAAAAAAGAGTGTTTGAGGAGCCTGTTTAAAAATAATTTAGAAATACAGGAACATGAGAAAAAGAGCAGAGGAGAAAGAGAAACCCTGCAGGAGATCTGGAGGAGAAAGCGGAATACAAGTGAGCAGTTATCTCCTAGATTATGAACTGAACCTTTTGACACTGTACTGCACATGCACCAGACTGTGGGCGCGTCTTAAATCGACCGCTGGACAGAATTTACTGAATCTCCTGCAGTCCTTAGATCTCTGCCTGAAGTTTAATCTGCACCATCAGT
>JAQMYL010000009.1:27012373-27030694 GCA_030014365.1 Clarias pachynema | reverse complement strand
ATTTAGTTTTGTTGGATGCACATTGTAGTTCATCTTTCAATTATTTTACGTGCGTGTGTGTGTTTTGTGTGCGTGTGTTTGCGTGTGTGTGTGTGTGTGTGTGTGTGTGTGTGTGTGTGTAGGATGTTGCGGCTGGCGTGTACCACCGTCCTGCTCTTCGTGCTCAGGCTGGTCCTGGCTCTGCCCTGGTTTCAGGTTCTCCCTGCCGCCCTCATCTTCTTCCTGGGAACCGGAGGATGGCACTCGCTGCGTGTGTTCATGAAGACCATCGGCCGAGACCTGCAGTGAGTGCCACAGTCTCATCATGTGACCCGGACGGGGAAAATAATCAACTCAATAATTCATTACCCATCATCATCATCATCATTATAAACATCTTCCAGTCAGAATGAAGCATGAACACACACTCTAGAGCTGGGTGATGATGAGAAACGTACTACACACACACACACACACACACACACACACACACCCCACTGTATTTAGCTTTGATTTTAAAAAACCTCCACTAGAACTAAACCTATAGGTTTAATAATAACTTTATTTGATTTATTTCTGAGATTTATTTATTTATTTCTGTGAGAGGGGAAAATGCCCTTCTCACCCTGACACGCCCATCACTCTGGGATAGGCTCAATCCGGACCCATCCGGTCACATGACCTTTTGCCATGGCTATAAAGTCCAGTCTTTGTGCTCCCTAACAGACTGAAGCCCTTACTGCCTCTCACTTCAGCTTTATCTCCCTAGTTGTCGTCTCTACTTGATGCAAGACAATAGTTGACGCTTCTGAAACCCAGTAGCGTCTTGTCCATGTCACGTCGTGATACAGTCATGTATAAAAGTTAGTGCCCCCTCTTTTAGTTCTATCATTTTTGTAAAAACATAACAATCATCGGATCGTAGCGAGTCTCAGTATTCGGCAAACAGCATTTGAGCAGAAGCACCTCATACCCACGGCCAAGCGCGGCGGTGGAGGGGTGATGATTTGCAGCCACAGGATCTCGGCACCTGGCAGTCACTGAATTGGGGGAAGGCTGAAAAATAAACCAATCATGGTTTTGGAATGGCCGAGTCAAAATCCAGACCTCAACCTTATTGGAATTCTGTGGCGAGACCTTAAGAGAGCTGTGCATAAGCGAATTCCCAAAAAACCCTCAATGAACTGAAGCAGTGCTGTAAAGAAGAATGGACCAAAAACTATGTGAGAGGCCAAAGTTCTACTTCAAGTTATTGCTGCCAAATGTGAATGTACAAGCCGTTGAACTCTGGGGGTAAACACAGAATTAAAAGAGGGGACACTAACTTTTACACATGACTGTATGTCCTCCGGTTAGTTTTCTTGTCCAGCCGGTGTAGTTCCTAGCTGTACTGCGTCCTGCAGCCTGGGGGATTGAAGGGGTTTCACTCGAGCCTGTTAATCAGCCCCGCCCTGTTCTACAGGATTCGGAGAAACTCAACACGCTGCAGCAGATTTGTTCAGAAATGCAGACAGGTTCGACTCGTTCCTCCAATAAAACAGCAGCCATATGTCATAACGATCAGGACCCAGAGATGAGACACACACACACACACACACACACACACACACACACGCACGGCTGTAGGAGTGTACCCTGCTTCAGGAACAATAAAATAAAATTCCTGACACTGGAGACTCCTTCTATACATGTCACATGAACACATTTCTCCTTAAACAAAACATCATCGTGTCAGTAACACTGTGGAACAAATCTTACCTGTTATTTCTCCATTGTGTGAACCTTACAGTAAATAAGGAAAATGTTTCTAGAACATTCCAGATAGATTCAGTGCTGAGAAAAGAAAAATAATTTTCCAGACTGTTGGAGACCCTTTTAGAATATTCTAGAATGTTCCATAGTAGTATGTATACACAGGGGCTCAGCACTTCAGTTAGCTCCAGCTGCCCGAGTGACCACACACACACACACACGCACACGCACAAACACACACACAGCGAGCGGAGTTTATCAGAGACGAGAAGCTTCAGACGTTCTCCAGACGCATCGTGCTCGGTCTGCGGCCAATTTATTAAGATCAGAGTGTAAAAGTCCTCAGTGACGACAGCTGCTGTAGAGTCTGAAGCCTAGAGGGTGAAAAGGGCGTATTTCAGCCTTTAAACACCGCTACAGCGGAGCACATAAAGAACACAGTATAGAGGTCTGGATTCAGGGGCGGAGAGACTAAAATCACTTCCCTATCTCGAAAAACTACTCGCTTCTTGTAAACACGTGTAGATCTGGATTCATGTGTTGTTGTTTTTTTTTATTCCGATGTCGTGTAAATGAAAATGTGCAAATTTGATTAAAATTTCATTATCCAGGTCACGAAAGCAATCAGAGCATCGTGTAGGGCAAAAATATTGGATCACAACTCCTGGACTTTTTTTTTTTTTTTTCTTTTCCTTTTTTACTTTAGAAAGAAAATACACTCGTAGGCAAGGACATACTCTGTATTAAAAATGCACATGTTTTAAAAAAAAAACTTCCAAATACCAATACAGGGTATTACATGTCCCCAGCCCTAGAGAAAGAAAATAGCTAAAATGTTCCATATGTGTTGTATTCTCCTGGACATTTCTACAAACGACCTGCTTTAGGATTTAAAGTTCGCAAAGTCCAAGACAAGATTTTATATATATATATTTTTTTTTTTTACACATCACAGGAAAGTTTACATTAATTTATTTATTTTGCACAATCCGCTCCACTGTCTGAATGCGTCATCGTGATTTTATTTGAAAGCTTTAGCTTTAACTGCGTATAAACTTTAACTCGCCTCTGATCCGTTCTCCCCTCGCTCGTCCCCACAGTGCCGCCGTGGTGCTGCTGAAGGTGAAACTGAACGTGAAGCGACACCTGCGCCAGCGTAACACCATCCCCAAGATCTTCGCCGAGACGCTACAGAAGTACGGCGACAAGACGGCGCTGATCTCCGAGGGCACGGGCGAGCGCTGGAGCTTCAGGGAGCTGGACGAGTACTCGAACCGCGTGGCCAACCTGCTGCACGAGCGCGGCTTCAGGGAGGGCGACGTGGTGGCTCTGTTCATGGAGAACCGCTCGCAGTACGTGGGTCTCTGGCTGGGCATGGCCAAGATCGGCATCGAGGCGGCGCTCATCAACTTCAACCTGCGTCTGGAGGCCCTGGTGCACTGCGTCAACATCTCCAGCGCCAAAGCCGTGGTGTTCGGCAGCGAGCTGACCGACGGTGAGGAACAGACACACCCGAGATGATTTCCATCGATCATGCAGTAGTCCAGGATCATTGTTGTTTTTAAGCCTGAGGGAACCTCGTGAGCATCAGGTGTAGAATTAGCCACAGCTTTACGGTTCTTTACGTTAACGTTCTCTATACATTTAGCCTTTTATTTATAGCAAAAAACTAAAAGTTAAAATTCTACATTCTTAATCTTAAAAATTATTTTATACATTCAAAATAAGGAATTATAGTGTTCCTTCAGAGACGTTAACCTATAAATGTAAATTTAAGATGTAAAATAAGACATTCAGTGCTAATTTACATTATAAAATAGACACAATCATCAATCGAACAAAATCAGAGTTTATTATTATTATTATTATTATTACATTTATTTATTTGTTAGAGCTCAGTGTTTAATTTTACAGAATTAAGAAAAAGTATAAACACATTGCGCATTGAATCCTTCTGTCCTACATGTATATAAATCTGTTACTTAAATTATGATACTGTTTAATTATATTAAATTAATAAAGTACATCCACACAGGTACTTTAAAGATGAATGACCGCATAAATACTTAAATAATTATTCAATGTATTGAATCAATTCCAAAAATAAATATTAAATCTAAAATAAATAGTAAAAATTATAAAGAGTTAGTTTGCAAAGGAGAAAAAATGCCAGCAGAGCAACAGCGCCCTCTTCAGTCTGATCTCTAGCTAACGGATGTGAAACAGATGTAAAAGTGTTAACGGGTCCAGTTGTTTTGAAATGGTATTAATTTACCCGAATGATTAATTACTCATATTAATTAAAGCCTACGTGTGGTGTGTCTTTCATTGTCGTGTCAACAATAAGAATCACGCACCAGATCTGACTCGTTAAGGATTTGCTAATTATCCCGTTAGACCTAGTGTGTGCAATCATGCGTGTGTGAGAAGCTGAGAGCTGTGGATTTGGGAGTCAGATCTCCAGTAAGACTGTACGGTTAATCAGAATTTATTTTCAATAATGATTTTTCTTTCCAACAACTAGAAGATCAAATGGAAATGAAATGGTTATTGTTTTGCGTTCTGTGTAGCACTATAACGATCCTCTTCTGTTTGCTTTATGGCTAACCGAGAAGATTGCGGTGGTTGTTAGCTTAGCAGCATTGAGCAAATGCTCAGATGTATAATGAGATAAAAATGTACATCGCTCTGGATAAAGGCGTCTATCAAATGCCTAAATGTACAAGTACCGTGAACTTAACAACTGAGAGAATGATTTATTTAAAAATGTTATTTAAACATTGGACATCTTGAATGTTATTTTTGCTAAAATCCAGGGACAAAAGCTCCTCACTTTAAGGTTTCTTTAATTCATAAGTAACAAAACAATTATTTATTTATTATATATTATCATTTATTTTCCTTTTTAAAATTTATTTATTTTACTTTTTAAAGTAAAGCACTTTTTGAAGTTGGTTCAAATAAATGTAAAGTAAATTTAAAGATCAATAAAAAAAATTTTAACTGAATAAATGTGTTTCAGAAGTGAAATGTTAAATAATCTTGATCTCGGTGTTGATCAGAATAATCACGATTATGATTTAAGCAGCGCTCGTTTCCAGCACGGTGAGAGGGAGAGTAAATTTAGAAAGAGACGGTTGTGACATTAATGATCCTGGGGTGCAGGAGAGAAATGAAACTCGCACCTCTTAACCTCGGGTAGTCACTGTGTTCTGGATTTAAATAAAAAAAAGATCATGGAAGAATGCCTGATGATGTGAAGCGTGCGGAGACGTGTTCAAGTCGAAATGGTGATATGGGTTTCATTCACCAAGTCAGCGTTCTTATAGTTTGCAGTCTTCATCTTACGGTTTCCATAGCAACAGCTCATTCACAAGGATGTGTAACGCACACACACACCGCATAAAGGGAATAAAAATGATGTGGTGTAAGGAGAAGGGACTTCTGTAAGGAGTTTATGTAAGATGTGTGTTTTTGTAAGGAGTCTCCAGTGTAACAATCAGAGGTGAAGCTGGAACTGGAAGTAACGGGACGAACTGCATTTTTCGTTTTGTCATATTAACTTTAAGAAAGAGAGAATAGAGAGAGACTGGTGAAGGAACGAGTGTGTAAGCCGCTATAGCCTAAGTGACAACAGGAACTCGACTTTAAATGTAACTATAAATGAGTAATGAGGAGTATGATGATATTAATCTTTAATAAATACAAAGTTGTAATTGTTGGAAAGCTGCGGTGGTGTAAGAGAAATAGCTAAATAATTGTTTGAGCAAAATAATCTTTAGGAAAGAAACAGGATCATTTTGAATCTTTTTATTTACTATTTAAAGTTCAAACTTTTTCATAAAATTTAACATTTTTCTTCTCCTTTTCAGGGTTAAATCATTAATAATTCTTGATTTTAATAAATAATGTCAGGATTATTGAATATGCATGAATATCATGTGCATCGGTGAATCTGTGAATATGTACTTAAAGTATTTTTGTCTCTCTGTCTGTCTGGCCGCGTCTGTCTGGCCGCGTCTGTCTGGCCGCGTCTCTCTGTCTGTCTGTCTGTCTCTCAGCGATGTCTGAGGTTCACAGCTCCATGGCGAAAAGCGTAAAGCTCTTCTGTTCAGGTGACTGGGATCCCAAACGAGTGCCTGAGGGAACCGAGTCGTTAGAGCCCCTCCTCCAGGCCGCGCCCACGCACAAGCCCACCCCCCCACAGCGCGGCTTCACCGGTACGTCAGCCAATCACACGCGAGAGCTTGTCTGAGTGTGTTAAAGCTCCACACGCTTCTGAATTCTGATCTGATCTGATCTGATCTTCCCCTGTTAGATCGGCTCTTTTACATTTACACATCTGGAACAACTGGAATGCCGAAAGCTGCGATCGTCGTCCACAGCCGGTAATAACATATTCTCTCTCTCTCTCTCTCTCTCTCTCATCTGCTCTTCTCATCTCTTCTTCTATTCTTTTTCCTTTTTCTTATGCTCCTGTTCTTTTCTCCAATCGTCTCTTGTCTTGTCTCATGTTTTCTTTTTGCTTCTTGTCTTTTCTAGACCATTTTCTTAAAAAGTATTTATTCATTTATTATTATTATTATTTTAATCCTCATCTTTTTTGTCTCCCTGTATAATTGTCTGATTATCCCTCACTCTCCTTCTCCTTGTGTGTGTGTGTGTGTGTGTGTGTGTGTGTGTGTGTGTGTGGTAGGTATTACCGTATGGCTGCTCTGGTGTATTACGGTTTCAGGATGCGGTCAGACGACGTGGTGTACGACTGTCTCCCTCTTTACCACTCAGCAGGTGAGACGCTGCTCTGCAGGAAGTGTGTGAACGAGGTCACTTCCTCTTTTAGAACACTTTCAATTTTCTCTCACAGTTCTCCCAGGAAACTCTGATATCTGTCAGTCTAAAGTGAGGAGGCGTGGCCTCTATCAATCTGCCTTAATTAAAGAAGGGGGCGTGGCCTTTGTATATATCAGTCTTTGTTGAGGAGGCGTGTCCTCTATGTCAGTTTGATTGGAGGAGACATAGCCTCTGTGTCTGTCAATATAAGTGGAGGAGGTGTGGCCTATAATGTCGCTGTCAGTTGTAGTTGAAGGGGGTGTGTCCTGTGCATGGCCTCTCCCTTTTCAAAGCGAGGCCTTTTAAAAAAAAGATTATTATTATTTCAGTTGGAAAGCATCGCATCACACAGCTCAGTGTACATTGCAGTGTGTTTTCCTGATTATTCCAGACTCACATGTTGTGTTTTGTTGTGTGTGTGTGTGTGTGTGTGTGTGTGTCAGGGAACATCGTGGGCGTCGGTCAGTGTCTGATCCACGGCATGACCGTCGTCATCAAGAGGAAGTTCTCAGCGTCCAAGTTCTGGGATGACTGCAGTAAATACAACTGCACGGTGAGAGTCAGCCCACACACACACACACACACACACACACACACACACACACACACACACACACACACACACACACACCCTCTCATATTCCACTGATCAAGTTGTGTGTCCTTCATTACAGAGCGAATTAACTAAAAATACAAAACACGTTAATCTCTTGCTTTATTTCTTTTTCTCTCCTTCCCTTCCTCTCTCTCTCTCTCTCTCTCTCTCTCTCACACACACACACACTGTCTCTCTATCTCTCCCTTTCTCTCTCCCTCACAGATCGTGCAGTATATCGGTGAGATCTGTCGTTACTTGTTGAACCAGCCGGTGCGGGATGTGGAGAAGCGGCACCGCGTGCGCATGGCGCTGGGTAACGGTCTGCGTCAGTCCATCTGGGAGGAGTTCATCCAGCGCTTTAACGTCCCGCAGATCGCCGAGTTCTACGGCGCCACCGAGTGTAACTGCAGCCTCGGCAACTTCGATAGCAAGGTGAGACGGAGGGGAGATAACAAAACACACACACACACACACACACACACACACACACACACACACACACACACACACACACAAACGCAAAGCATAATGCTTCTCCTGGTATCCGGTTTCCAGTTAATGTATTTTGGAGTGACTGAGTAGGTGTGTGTGTGTGTGTGTGTGTGTGTGTGTGTGTGTGTGTATTAGACACTTTTCAGATGATGGATATCCGGAACGTTCTAAAAGCTCTATGCTGCAGAACTCGACACTGAAACCCGGCTTCCATCACTGAGATGTTGTGTTCTGGATTCTGATTGGTCAGAAGTTGTTGATTAATTCTTCATAACAGCAGCTCTGACAGTAGCGCAGGTTTATATTAATGCACTCATTCTAATATGGTTTCCATGGTAACAGCTCAGCTAATAAAAAAATATAGAAAGTTGCGAGCAACAATGGAGCGGCGCCGGTGGGCACATGCACTTAAAGGGTAAATATCAATACCATTACCACATTATTTTAGAAAAGGGAGAGTTTATGTTATGTTTAGACCTTCAAAAAGCCCCAGATGCTGGAACAAAAAAAGCATCGCACTATGATATAAAGTTATTAACCACTTTTCGGTATAAGTTTAAGGCATCATCACGGCTGACCCGCTTGAGGAATCAAAAATCCCTTCGCAACTTTGCATCCTCAGTGCCTTTAGATCACACAGGCCTGGTGTGTTGGCGACCGTGTAAATCCCCTAGGAGGAGTATATTAAATTCCATTGGGTGCGTTTTGAAAAACAACCCAAAATAGCCCAGGACGTGCAGTGAGAGTTGTTCAGCTCAATGAGCTCTAAATGTGTCCCAGGTTTCGTGTGCATACGTGCAAGTGTGTATTAGTTATGCAGCAAAATCCGAGGCCCAGACTCTCTGGCATCCCAACTTGTTATAGCTTGTTACGACCCCAAAGATCTCCGGATACTGTAAAAAAAATAATAAAAATCAAGAACAAGAGGACTCTCACACACTATGACGACATGGGGCCGATGTCACAGTGCTCGGGACCTTATTGTCTCTGTACATCTGTTTAAAGTTTAATATATATGTATGTGTGTGTGTGTGTGTGTGTGTGTGTGTGTGTGTGTGTGTGTGTGTGTGTGTGTGTGTGTGTGCGCGCCTGTGTAGAGCGGTGCGTGTGGCTTCAACAGCCGTATCCTGCCCTTCGTCTACCCCATCCGTCTGGTCAGAGTGAACGAGGAGACCATGGAGCTCATCAGGGGACCTGACGGAGTGTGTATCCCGTGTGGTCCGGGTAGGTTTGTTTTTGTTTTTGTTTTCCCCTGTGATTGTTTATCACTTGTCTCTCGGAAACTCCTCCCACCTCCACAGGTAGTGTTATGTGATAAGAAATGAACACGGAGAGTTCAGGTAGTTCTGGGTTCACGACTGATCATGTGGTCTAACGGAGACGTTCTATCAGAGTGGCGTTAAATCCTCGGCTCGGTGTTCTGCAGGTGAGCCGGGTCAGCTCGTGGGCAGAATCATCCAGAACGACCCCCTGAGGCGCTTCGACGGCTACGTTAACGAATCCGCCACCAATAAAAAGATCGCCCAGAGCGTCTTCAAGAAAGGGGACAGCGCCTACCTGTCAGGTGAGCACCCCCATAATGCACTGCTTCAACATTTCAACATTTCTGAATCTAGGTGTTAAGAGTTCCAGCAGAGGCATAAAGTGTTTCATGGGGGGGGGGGGATCTCCAGGGGTAGTAGAAGTTCCTCTAAGTGGTTAAAGAGAGTGTATAAAGGGGAACCATGAGAAACCCTGAGGGACCAGTGAGGGAACCATGAGGAACTGTAAGTGATAAAGAAGTAGCAGAGAGGAACTGTGAGGAACCATGAGAAACGGTCAGGTAGCAGAGAGGAACCATGAGAGATGTGAGTGAAGTTCCTCTGAGGTTGTACGTACATGGTTCATGAGATGCGTGTGTTTAACAGCCTGACAGTAAGACGGTTCTCCTGTTCCTCTGCAGGAGACGTGCTGGTGATGGACGAGTGCGGCTACATGTACTTCAGAGACCGTACGGGAGACACCTTCCGCTGGAAGGGTGAGAACGTCTCCACCACCGAGGTGGAGGGAACGCTGAGCCGACTGCTGGACATGAAGGACGTGGTGGTGTACGGTGTGGAGGTTCCAGGTGCTGAGAGACTCCTCGACTTCCTGCTGCCTTTCTTTACTTCCTCATCTTTTTTTTTTTTTTTTTACACTTTATATGACTAAAGCACCCACAGCTCCAGTTTCCTCTTCCTCAGATCGGACTCTTAACTTCCTGTCGTTCCTCACCAGGCGCTGAGGGTAAAGCCGGCATGGCGGCCATCGCAGACCCGGACCACACCTCGGACCTGGGGAAGTTCAGCAGGGAGCTGGAGAAGGCGCTGCCCCCTTACGCCCGCCCAGTGTTCCTGCGCTTCCTGCCTGAGGTCAACAAGACAGGTCAGCCATAATCTCTCTCACACACACACACACACACACACACACACACACACACACACACACACCATAGTCATGTGATTGTGATTCTTCTAGCCAAGCACCAACACTGGAGACTCCTTCCATAAATAGTGATTAAACGTCTGCGTAGGGAAACCTCACCATCTCTGCGATTCCTAAATCTGTTCATCAGCAGAGCATCCTTTGTAAACGTCCCTGTTACTATAGAAACCACAACGCATCGTAGAGGACGCTGTTATAGCTATATTAATCAACACCTTCTGACCAATCAGAATCGAATAAATACATGAATCGGTTATTACATTCCTCCTCTTGCGTTTCTCCTTCACGCAGGAACCTTCAAGTTCCAGAAGACGGAGCTACGCCACGAGGGATTCGACCCGACCGTGGTGTCCGATAAGCTCTACTTCCTGGACTGCACTAGAGGATGCTACGTGGAGCTGGACGCCGAACTTCACCGCAGCATCGCCTCGGGGAGACAAAAAGTATAAAAACAAAACACTGCTGACTCCGCCCACTTCCTCAACCGTCCCTCATCAGACCCCTCCCTAGGAACCTTTCAACGCCCCGCCCCCTCGTTACCTCAGCAGCCGCAGTGAGGGGCAGCAGGAGCACGGCACCTCCCAGCTTACTCGTTCATCCATCCATCCGTCCGTTAAGACATACCCTGTGCCCCGCCCTCGACCTACCACGCGCAGGACAACACACACACTCTGACATGCGTTATGGCACAAGCAGAGAGAGAGAGCGCACGCCTCATCGGCCTGTTCCGCACAACGCCGCCTTGTTCATGACCCTTAAACGCACCCAAGAAAAAGAAACTCTTTCTGCTCAACGAAGGGATCAAATCGATACGCGTCACGTGTCCGTCTAGACACAGAAGAGCAACAGACGGCCGTGAAAGTGACTCCACCTGCAGACGCTATTTATTTTAAACTTTACCTGCACCAAAAATATTTAAGTTGTAGAATAGCGTGTATTTATAAGACAGTTAATTAATCACATCGTAGAAACATCTGTGCACAGCGCAGGAGCGAGCCGTGACCGCGCCTGGCTACTGAGCTGTTCTTACACACCTCTAGGGGGCGGTGTGTCAAAGCATGTGTAAGTGTGTGTGTAAGTATGTGTGTGTGAGAAACCATGTCAGATTTTATGTCTATTTCTACCCAGCTTTGCGGGGGGGCGTGGCACTTGTAGCCACGCCCCTCACGCAAGAAACGAAAGATGAAAGGGAACTCGGTTTAACTCGCCTCTTTGTTCTGTTCAATCACAGAAGCGTGTCTGACGATCAGATGGAGCGCCGTGCTTTAACACACTTGGCTCTGTCCTGACCCGCCTCACGCGCCCTGTGTAGGCTCCCTTTTCACATCACTTCCTCTAGATTTCCGTTTTTACAACATAAACACACCTTTTCTTAAAAATCCTGTGCGACTCCTAGGTGTGTGTCGATAATCATATACGTAATAATGCATAACGATATTTACTCGCGATACGTCTGTACCAAGTCATGGAATTATAGCCTTGGGAATTCCAGAGTTTCCGGTTAGGGAATAACGAGGTGCAGCATAACCCTTGTCGCTTGTGGGCGTGGCTTGTCATGTCTGCCGTTTCATGTACGCTAGTTGCTGCACTTAAACAACATGTAAGATGGGATCAGTGTGTCATTCTCGTGTTATCGGATCTGTTCTGTCTCAGCTACGTTCTCGGGTTAGATTAGCAAAGCGCACTAACCGTACCTGCTACATACACTCCTGAGAAACGTCAGCGTTCTTTGCTAATTCTCTCCCAGCTTTACACACGTACATAAACTCGAAAGGGAACTAAGTGCAGTTAGGAACTGAAGTGTGTAAGCGGGGAACTCGAAGAAACGTAGCGCCTAGAGAACGATTCGCGACTCTACGTACGTTAAAAAGGAACATGATTTTGTTGCTCGCTAGTGTGATCTCAGGGTTAGATCCCTTATCTTGACTGTGAGGTGTGTGTGTGTGTGTGTGTGTGTGTGTGTGTGTGTGTGTGTGTGCGCGCCGTGTGTGCATGTGACAGCCGGCTGTAGCATGAGTCACTATTTATTACAAAGGGAAGATGATCAGCAGTGCTAGTGCTACGCAGGAGGTTAGAGTTGATGTGTTTTTTGTTTTTTACACTCCCAAGTTTAAGATCAGGCCTGAATGTGGGTTATGAATTAATTTATTCAAATTATACCACGTAGTATGTTTAGAAATAATCAGTGGTTTATTTTGCACTCTGCTGTCTGAACTGTGGTGTTTTTATTTTATTTTAATTTTGCACTTATTTATTTTTCAGAACATTGTCTTGCTTTTAATTGTCATGGATTGGACTGGTGTTAATTACGTTAATTGTGTTTCCTGGTTTATTTCCTGTTCTTGATGTGTGTCGGTCCTATGAAAGCAGAGCGCTGTCGTCGCGCAGCTCTGCCGAGGCGTCTTTAACCTTTACTTCACCTTTGAAAAGATTTGTTTTAATTCAGACTCGCTGCATAATTGGGGCCTGAATCGTGGCTCTGGTACGGGTCACAGCGCCACCATGTGAATCTGAATTGTGAACAACTCCATGAAGAAAACTCGTACGCGATTCCGACCATAATGTCAGACTGATGTGGTGGGTGGGGAGGGGGTGGGGGGGGGGGGGGGTCAGCTCACTTCAAATATCAGTCTTTTATCTTTGACTCCATTTTGAGCAGCATGTGTGTGTGTCTGTTCAGGGTCAGAACACACACCACGCTGTGAAATGCAAGCGCTGAAAAGACGGTCTAGTCACATGTATGTGAGAGAATAAATCAGACTGTAGTTCCATGTTCTGGCCTGTAGGAGGCAGCGCATGGTATCACCTGACCAAAACATAGTCTTCATTCCAAAAATAAAAACACTCAGAGCTGATTTATATTTCTGTGTTGAAGTACTTTACTGTGTGTAACTAAGCGTGCGGCCGTCCGGTGAACTCTGATTGGTCGGCACGGAGGTGTTTTTGACTCAAACTTTTACCTTCCTGCTGTGGCTTTTATCGCTTTTAGTGTAACATTATTCCAAAAACATAGCATTTGTTAATGTATGTGCTACGTTAAAAGAAAAAAAAATTGTCTTTGGGGGGAAAAAACCTCAAATGAAAATGGCCGCACAGCGCCGCTCTCGGTTTGCTAAAACTCACTATGACTGATTTACACAACGTTACTTCAACACCAACCTGCTCCAGTGAGGTCTTTTATTCTTCCTACTCTTAAATACAGAAGTCTTAGTTTTTACGCTTGTCTTCATTCTGGTTTTATTCACCCAAGGGCGCCCCCTAGTGGGACAGGTTCAATGCAGACATATAAATCAGCAGAAAGGCAGCTTCGCTTCATTCCTTGCGTCGTTTCTTCATTCCATTGTTAAAAATTAGTTTTTTTTTTGTTTGTTTTTTTAACGTTGGTCTGACTTCAACACTGTACCGTGTGAACTCTACTGGAACACTCCTGTACACACACACTTCTGATTTCATTGGCATTTTCTTTTTCTTTATTTGATTTTCCAAAGTGATGAAGGACCAAGCAGGACAAGTGACTGAACTTGACTTTTTTTTTTGTTTGTTGTTGTTGTTGTTTAGGGGAAGGGGTGTGTAAGGGGAGGGGGGTTTGTATAGAGAGGGGGTGTGTATGGGAGATGGAGGGGGGGGTTTGTAAAGGGAGGGGGGTTTGCATGTTAATAGAAGGTGGAGGTCGGCATAAACAGTTATTTTTGGGTCCGAGAAAAATAAAAACACGTAAAACTGCTACCTGGGGAACAGGAATGTGGTCACAGCCCTCGTTTGAAACGAACCATCAAGTCAGCGAGCGTCAGCGTTCTCCTGACCGCCGCCTCAGCGTTTCCTAATTTTCCGTGCGGTGCTCAGGAACAACATTTTAGTTTCAGGAAAAAAAGGAACACAGTGTGTTGGGTTTTTGGTTTAGTTTGTGCACAGTGCTCTGTGTGTGTGTGTGTGTGTGTGTGTGTGTGTGTGTGTGTGTGTGTGTGTGTGTGTAGGGGGAGGTGTGTGAGGTGTGCATGTCGCACTGAAGTCCTCTTGTCTCTTACTAGCTGTATATCGAGGTTTTCAGAAGAAAAACAACATGGCATCAGAGAATCAACGTTAATAAAAAATCTATAAACTTCTGGTTGTTGAGCTTTTTTTTTTTTAATAGCTCCAAAAATTAAGACTTTTTTATTTTTATATATTAAGAATAATTTTAGGTGCAAATCCTGTAAATAAGGATTATATTAAAATATAAAATAATAATCACTATAACAGTGGTTCAGGTTGCTGTAGTTTCCTCTATTGAGTTAAAATACTTTAAAAAACTATGCAACAATTGTGTAATGTCGATTGCAGAAGTTTTGCAATCTAGCCGTTGCCAAATTCTTAGAATGTGATGAACTGTGGGGTGTGTCCTTGGGAGGTGGTTTAAAAATTAGTTTTAAAAAAAATAGATACAAAAAAAGTTTTTAAAAAATTTTATTAAATTTTTTTTTAAAAAGGCCTAAAGAGAAGAACCAAAGAAGTAAAATCATAAAAGACGGAAATAAGTAATAATAATAGTAATAATCATAATGAAATTATAATAAACATTAATAATGTTTGTAATAATAAAGGAATAGACTCGCAACCTCGTGTTGCTACAAATTAAAGTTCTCAGGGTGCACAAACTTTTGCACTAGTGTGTAAATAAGCACACAACTCTCTTTATTTTCCACACTGACTCACCTTTCTATGAAAAGCGACTTTGTTTGAGCCCGACCCCGTCCCTGATTGGCCAGTTCGCCAGGTGGGCGGAGCTTGGTGTCCTCCTCCATCTGGCTCCAGCTGTTTTTGTTCAGTCTGGACTTTTTCCCTCCCGGAGCTCCACGATGAAGTTCACGCTGCTGAGCGTCACCGTGACCATGGTGCTCCTGATGGACGTCCACGCTGACGTCAAGCCGCAGAGGAACTTCGACGTGAAGAGGGTGAGAGGAACATCGTGGGGTTCTGTGGGTGTGGTAGGTAGGGGTGGAGAGAGGGTTCCTCGCTCAGGTCCACTTCCTGTTAGTCTCCTCTGGGAAAACAAAACATAACCAAAAAAAAAAAAAACATACTCACAGCTTATTAATATTAATAAGATTATTAATAAATCAATAATAAAATGTAACATTTTTATTTTAAAGAAGTTTCTCAGTTTTATTGTCAATAAAATATCATGATTGTATGAATATACATACATTTGTGCCATCTCCCAGGTTCTTACATCATTCATTAGATCAGTAACATCGCTAGCAGGTTTGCTAACCGCTAATAAACTAGCTCATTGATTTATTTATCGGTTTTGTTTAAGTCAGAGCATGCATATTTGCATATCAAAAAGCACGTGAGTTTGTTTAGTGACATCACAAAATATTAGCCCCACCCACAAATATGACTTACCTGATTAATAGGATGGCCTTTGACACTTTTCACAAATTAAGACCTGAACTTAAAACCTCTGTTAGGATTCTACATAAAGCGTAATAAAGTCATGTTATGGGGTTTTACGTGTGTGTGTGTGTGCGCGTGTGCGCGTCCAGTTCGCAGGTCGGTGGTACCGTGTGGGTCTGGCGTACAACTCGGCCGCCTTTGCTCGGCACAGAAACAAGCTGACGGTGTGTATGGGCGAGGTGGAACCCAAAGAGAACGGAGACGTCATGATGACCATGTGGAGAACCAAGTGAGTCTCAACGACTACACACACAGTGTGTCTGTGTTAATCCTCCATCAGCATGAACACCAGAGACGGGAAACGAATCAGTTCAGTTACATATCACTATTCGTTCATGTGGTACATCACACACTCCAAACAAACATGTTTTTATTTATATATGATTTATATAAAAATTTATATAATTATGATGTAAAATCGTGATACTTAAAGAACCGCGATACAAATCAAATAGGCACCGTGGGTATCGTGATAATATCGTATCGGCCGGTCCCTGGTGATTAAACTACCATCACTGGTGCGTCAGAGACGGGATTATGGGCGGAGTTTAGTAAGACAGTGTGATTAAATCAGTTATGTAGTTTGATTGATCTTTTGTTGGTTAATTAGATTTAGTTTTTGAATA
This sequence comes from Clarias pachynema, assembly GCA_030014365.1. NCBI lineage: Eukaryota > Metazoa > Chordata > Actinopteri > Siluriformes > Clariidae > Clarias > Clarias pachynema. The sequence continues at coordinate 27,014,518 of JAQMYL010000009.1, read as the reverse complement.
GATTCACACTTTTAAATTATTTAGGTCAACTTACAATAACATAAAAAACACATGATGCCACCAATTATACAAAAACATCGTCCGAGAGCAACTTCTCCTAATCGTCCAGTAACAGTTTGGTGATGAACAATGCCCTTTCCAGCATGATAGAGCTCCTTCCCATAAGGCAAAAGTGATAACTAAGTGGCTCGGGGAACAAAACACTAAAAGCATGATGGTGAATTGCAGAGGTCTTGAAAAACACGGATCAACACTGCAAAAAAAAAATATATATATATATAAGCCTTTGACACTTATGAAATGCTTGTAATTATACATCAGTGTTCCAGAGTAACATCTGGGAAACAGATCTAAACCACTGCAGCAGCAGACTTTGTGAACATTAATATTTGTCAAAAATATTCTCAAAACTTTTGGCCCCAGCTGTACCGGCACATAGAAATAGACACAACTGTCAACACACACAGCACATCCTGTGTTTATAAATATGTATTTTATATCGTTAGCTTTTTCACCGCATCCATCTCGAAGCTACACATACAGCTGCAAACATCTGCACTTCTGCCATCTGTCTTTGATATTTATAATTTTTAACATTTCTTTTTCCTTTGTAAATTAAAAAAGTTAAATCAGTTTTTATGTTAATCCTGTATCCTCAGGTACGAGTAAAACCTGCATGTTGTCCCGTGTGTGATTGTGTGTGTAACCTATAACATTTGATTTTTGAAAATACAAAGAGAACTAAAAATGGCAACTAAACAGTGTTTGAACGTTTCCTAAATTCAGTGTGTGTTAAGTCTTACAGTAGCGCAGCTCAGAAAAAAGTAGTGTGCCATTACTTTTGGCCTAGTTGAAAAGCTTGTTTTAGATGTACTTCAGAATCACTTTTATTCCACAGTGTGTGTGTGTGTGTGAGATAAACGAGGCTCACTGTTCCTCATGATCTCCAAAACGTTCTCAGAAGTGCTTGAGGTTTCGTGGTACAGTATTTTCTGTTGTAAAGTGTGTAACCCTGTACATGCGTGTTTGTGTGTGCAGGTCCCCCGGCCCGTGTCAGAGAGAAGTCTACAAATATGAGAAGACGTCTGTCCCTGGCGTGTTCACGTACTTCAGCAGACGTTAGTACCTCACTGATCCTCCAGCCCTCCCAGACTCGACCCCTGGTACAGACGTGACTATCATCACACGAGCTAACAAACACTGATAGACTCTCCATCCCTGGTTGGTCGGTGTATGGTGGGAGAGCGCCACCTAATGATGGTTGAGAATCAGTTACGAGTAAATTAGTGGAGCAAAATAAAGACGGTGAAGAAATGGCATGAAGTGTTAAGATGAATCAAATCAGCAGGGAATGAGGTGTACTGAATCTTATCGGATCGGATCAGCACAAGATCAAATTAGTATTTTGCTGAACTGAAGTGTAACAGATCAGTAGTGAACTGAAGTCCAGCGAACCGGACTCATGATGAACCAGAATTTATCGGATCAGTCAGACTCGTATCAAACAAAGCTGATCTAATTACACAGGGGCTGAACTCATTCATAATGAATATATGATGAACTGAAGCGTAATGAATCACACAGGGGCTGAAACGGATCACATCTGGTCACTTACTGTACTGTAGGTACGACTGGGATGATAAGAACCGGGACTGGGAGGAAAGTGGGAGGAAAGAAAGAATGGCAGAGTAAAGGAAGAAAGAGAGAAAGAAGGAAAAAATGAAAGGATTTAAATAAAATGAAGAAAAAATATAGATAAGGATAAAAAGTATTCTTTTTCTAATTCAATAAGAGTTAGAAAAAAACCACACATGACTGAAAAAATATGCAATGGAATGATGATTATAATGTAATGAAGGGGTGATGATGATGATGATGATGGTGATGATGAAGTGTGGAGATGACGGTTGGGTTTTTGATGATGGTGATGATGATGGTGATGATGAAGGGTGGGGTGATGATTAGACGTGGTTATGAAGATGATCATGGATGGGGTGATGATGCTGATGATGATGATGGTGATGATGAAGTGTGGAGATGATGGGTGGGTTTTTGATGATGATGATGATGATGATGAAGGGTGGGGTGATGATTAGACGTGGTTATGAAGATGATCATGGATGGGGTGATGATGCTGATGATGAT
>JAQMYL010000009.1:26977150-26990832 GCA_030014365.1 Clarias pachynema | reverse complement strand
CCAGATCATAACACTGTCTCCAGAGGCTTGTACAGTGGACACTATACATGATGGGTGCATCGCTTCATGTCCTTCCCTTCTTACCCTGACACGCCCATCACTCTGGAGTAGGATCAGTCTGGACTCGTCAGGTCACATGACCTTTTTCTATCACTCCAAAGTCCAGTCTTTATGCTCCCAAGAAAACTAAAGTATTTTTTTCTGATTAGTCTCACTAACAAGTGGCTTTATCATGGACACACAGCTGTTTAGTGACAATCCTGTGAGTTCTCATTACAGTGTGTGTGTGTGTGTGTGTAAATTGCTCTATTAAACATAAACATAGCTCTGATTTTTTTCACCAATTATAGATGTGTACACTCTGGACTCCGTGTCTCAGCTGTGATGTCATAAAGGACATGTGACCTTCACCTCAGTTTATGACCTAGATTTCGTTAAGAGGCGGTGCTGATTATTATCATGATGAAGGTGAGGAGCTTCGCGTGTGTGTGTGTGAGTGTGTGTATGTGAGTGTGTGAATGTGGGTTATCAGGTTGTTAGCAAAGTGGTTGAACAGGCACACTTCCTTTCAGCATGTTAAAACCGTTGAGACTTACGTGATTAAATACTAACCAAAGTGCGGTGGGTTTGTACGTCTCTGGAGACGTGAGTGTTTCCCCGACCTTGCTGGAGGAACGAATAAGAATCAGGGCTGTAAAGAAAAAGGCTTTCATTGTTGAGCTTCCTGTGGTTTGACAACGCAGCACTCGCTCGCAGCCCTGAGCTCCACGCTTGGTTGCACGCCTTGTTTTGCCCGCTGGCTTTCCTTAAACACCGTCCACAAGCAGTTAACATTCTCATTTTCAACTGTCTGGAACACAGAACAGCACCATGGGGGAGGGGACGGGGAATGGGGGGGGGGGGGGGAGGGAGGAGGAACGAAGGATGGTTTCTGCACTCCACTTTCACCCTGCACCCTCAGCGTTCCTCTCAGCGTCCCTGCTGCTCCAGAACTCCACTGTGTCGAGACATTAAACTCACAAAGAGAAGGAGAGAGAGAGAGAGAGAGAGAGAGGAGTGAGAGAGAGGAGTGAGAGAGAGAGAGAGAGAGAGAGGAGTGAGAGAGAGAGAGTGAGGCATAAACGTGAGAGAAAAAGGAGAAAACAGTCTCTAACAGCTGTGTCTCTCAAACCCTGGTTCTTTAACTGTTCCTTAGAGGAAACCTTAATGTTTCTAAGCAGAATCTTACAACACAATGAAAAGCTTCCAAGTGTAATCTTAAATTTAGAAATCTAGAACCGTTCACTTTCCAAAGAACCACCGGAGAACCTTTTTTCCCCTGTAGTGCATTAACATCTTGACCACCAGAATCCTACAACAGAGCAGCACATTTTATAAACAGAACTATCTACAGATACAGTATATGAACTTAAAGCATTCACTCATTCTCTATAGCGCTTATTCATGCAAACTCCATGCACACACACACACACACACACACAGACCCAAGGTGAAACTCGAACCCTCGACCCTGGAGGTGCGAGGCCACAGTGCTAACCACTACGTTTTCCGAACAACACTTCTTTAAGGGTCTAGAACCAGATACTTCAAGTGTGAGTTTCCAGTTTAGAAAATTTTCCCAGCAGAACCTGTTTAGGAATCTAGAACCCTTAAGAGTCCAAGGGACCCCGCAGGGCTCCAGATTCGAGGTTGAAAGTGTTAAAAAGCAAAAAATGCTACGTATAGAGCATTAAACGGTTCTGACGGAACCCGGGAACTCATGAATGTTCTAAAAAGAGCCCTAGATGGTGTTCTGTAATTGAGTTCCATCTAGAAGTCAATTAACTTCTAGATGGAGTCTCAAGTCTCACCAACGCAGTGTTTAGGAATGAGGCGTAACAGTGACGGAGCGACACACAGCGGGAAAACTACAGCAGCAGTGATGTGTGATTTGTGATGTGTGTGTGTGTGTGTGTGTGTGTGTGTGTGTGTGTTCCATCTGGGTTCTCATTCTCCCTCCTTACACAGAAGGCAGATGCCACATGGGCCTCTGGGTCACGCCGTGCCACGACTCCTGACAAAAACTGAACAGTAGCGAGGAGACCAGCTGCTCACACACACACACACACACACACACACACAGCACATTTTCAGAGTATAAAGCAATGCTTCAGAGGGAGCGAGTGTTTATAGCTGCTGTAGTGTAAGTGACAACAGGAACTCACTTTAATGGAACTCTAAACAGATCAAAAACAATACAATGTGTCATTTTTTTCTTTAAATAAATAAAAATATTATCATTATATGCTACTGTGGTGTAAAAGGAATAAAAGTCACACAGTCCTGCTGGTGATTATTTTCCTGTAGCAGCGCAACACACCAACTGTGTGTGTTTTTATTTTTTCGTGTCTTTACAGAAAAAGAGTGACAGGTGTTCATTCCTACAGTGGAGTGAAAGTATGTTGGAGATGGGCTTCCCACACACACACACACACACACACACACACACACACACACTCACACACACTGCAATTCCAGTATGATATGGAGATGAGAAAGGTCTCTTATTCCCTCATCCCTCCATCACTGGGTGATTAGCATAGCAGCTGCTTAGTGCAGGACATATGAGGTGTGTGTGTGTGTGTGTGTGTGTGTGTGTGTGTGTATGTGTGTGTGTTTGTGTGGTGGGTGAACAGGGGGGCTTTAGTCAATGGGGCCTGTCTGGAGGCTGAATAGGACAGAGGTTGAACTCAGCGGGCGGACAAAAGAGGAGAGGAGAGAAGAATGGAGGGAATGAATGGGTGTGTTAGAGAAAGAACAAAATGGAGTGAACGAATGAAAGGAAAGGTGGAGGAAAAAACAAGGAGAGGAGGGCAAGGACAGAGGACAGGCTTAGCCACCTGTCTGTCTGTCTGCCTGTCTGTCTCTCTCTCTGAGTGTGGAGGTTCGAGGTCACTCAGTTTCATCCTGCGTTTATTCATTCTGTCGTTCTGAACAGAGAACAAATCTCAGCAACCTGATCTGTGTTTCTGTCTGCTGAGAATTTCAGTGTGTGTGCGTGCGTGCGTGCATGTGTGTGTGTGTGTGTGTGAGAACTAGAAACCGTTGCTGATTCATCAAACCTCCAGCTGACTCATCGTACACTCACACTGTCTCCTGTGGGCGTGGCCTAACCAGCTCATTTTTCAAAATTCTGAAAATAGCTATGTATCACTGCTAAAGCTAACTAACTGATCATGATGAAAATCAAATCAGGTTGTGTATTCACACACACACACACACAGTGAAAGGAGAACTCCTGAATCAGAGCGAGTCCCAGTGAGTCTGCGAAAGGCATGCGAAAGGTCACGGCTGTAAAGTTACAGTCCAAATTATTCACTCTAATCTCCACACACTGGATCTGTAGTGTGTGTGTGTGTGTGTGTGTGTGTGTGTGTAAGAGAGAAAGGAACAGATCTGTAGTACCGGACCGAGGGAGCATTTCATATGGAACTGATTGGCATAAAATCTAAACGTGTTGCTGGAGCCGAGGTTTGGCGCCGTGTCGCTTGTTAGTGTGAATGTGGGTGGAGTTCAGCACTACCTTCAGAGCTGCTGTTAGAGGACATTAATCAACACCTCCCAGCCAATCAGGATGCAGGATTCAAGTCAGGCATCACTGCTGGTGGAGTGGAGGACCGAAAGACCTTCAGCCTGTTTTATAACCGACTGTGTGTGTGTGTGTGTGTGTGTGTGTGTGCACTGAAATCATCTTTTATATGTTTTGTAAACGGACGTGATTTTATTATTTCCAAACAACACTGAAGCTGTGATTCTCCTCCGGCCCTGACGCTCGTCTCTAAAACTCTCCCAAGTGGAGCTTAAACACCGGCGCCGTCTGGAGCCGCTGCTGTAATGTTTGGTGGTTATTAATCAACACTGTTGGTTCTCACATAAGTGTGTGTGTGTGTGAAAAATAGAAATAGAGAGAGAGAGAGCGAGAGAGAGAGAGGCCTGAGCAGGAAGCTCTGCTCTTAAACACGAGCCGGCTGAAGAACCAGGTTTTTTTTTCACGGCTTTGTTTCCGAGGAACTAGTGTTCTGGAATGCTGCCAACACAGAGAAGGTACGAGAGCAATCTCCACATTCCTCTACTCAGTGCACACACACACACACACACACACACACACACACATACACACCCACCCACCCACACACTACAGCTCCACTGTCTCACTCTCTGTGCCTTACTTTCTCCTTTGTGTTTCTTTGTCTGTCTGTTTCTCTCACTCTGTGTGTGTGTGTGTGTGTGTGTGTGTGTTAAAGTCATTGTAAATTCCAGCTCTGTAGAGCGCCCAGTCTGAGGCACATGAAGAATCTATTAGGGGCCTCTGAGTTCCAGAGTTTCGGAGTTTGTGAGTTGCGCTCTGGGAACGCGGCCAATCCCGGCACCGGACAATGGAAATCCAACTCAACAATAACATCCTGGGGGGAGGGGGGGGGGTGATGGGGGGCGGTTGGGTAGGAGGTCACAGTCTGCAGGTCTGAGATGTTCTCCACATGCATGCTGGGAGATCTGACTACCTGCTCCAGCAGAGCGGCGAATAAAAACCTCGTGTGTTTTTACCTCCATGAGCGCCGCGATTCAGCTACAAGTTACAGCTCCGCAGGTGAGCGACGACGCTCACGGTAAATCCACACCGGCCTGAGGTTCCTGCTAAAGTGTCAGGAAAACCTCCTAGTCAGAGAGGAGAACGCCGAGAGCTGGATCTCCAGTTTTAATCTCCAGTTTTAATCCCGGACTGTAAATCAGGAGGAAATCAGGAGTCCAGGAGAGACGAGAGAGAAGATCTTATCTCTCACTCTCACACACGCTGCAGTAAAGTAGATCCGCTTCTAGACACTTTTCCTGGAGGTCTCATAGTGTCCGTACGCCGTCAGAGACAGATGACCGCCGCGAGAAAAGTAGCTCCGTCTACGTGAGGAGCGGCTCGACACGTTCACGGCTTCACGAAAGAGTGGAAATGAAACATCAGACATCCGAACTGAGAGGTTTATTAACTCAGATCTGTTCCTTACTCTCTTACACACACTACAGATCCAGTGTGTGGAGATTAGAGTGAATAATTTGGACTGTAACTTTACAGCCGTGACCTTTTGTAAACTTTCGCATGCCTTCCAAGTTCCTGTAAAGATCAGAGAGGAATGCAGTGCAGTAACTTACAGTCTCACTGGGACTCGCTCTGATTCAGGAGTTCTCCTTTCACCATGTGTGTGTGTGTGTGTGTGTGTGTGTGTGTGAGATGTCTGCATGAGTTCACTTCTATAGAATGTGAGGATGCGTTAACTCGCCGTCTTGCCACTTCTTTTTTCTGAGAATGTTTTAACCTCATGATAAAACACAGAGAGATTCCCATAAGTGGAGGAGTTACGTCAAAGTGAACGTCAAAAAAAAGTGTAAAAAGTGTAATTGTGTGTGTGTGTGTGAGGTGGTGGTGGGAGACACCTATTTACACATTACAGGAATTTCTCCCCGTGCAGAAAAGCATGTGCATCAGAGAACAAGTTTCTCCCCAGATGGCAATAAACACCTTAAAAAAAAGAAAGAAGAAAAAAAAAGAAAAGTGAAGGAATCTGGTCTTTAAAGGCAGAATTACCCACAACCCCCGGCGCTCTTTTATCCCAACTATGAAAGGCGCAGGGAGAGACGAATGACAAAAGGAAAGAAGGGGAATGTGGATGGGGTCAGGGAGGCCCTCGACTCTCTCTTTTCACACGGAAAGAAAGAAAAAGTAAGAAAGAAAAACAGCGAAAGTGTCACAGTCACACCTTTTTTAAAGGTTTAATCATTTTTTTCTTTACTGGCTTGTACACAAACGTACAAAACATTTTACAGCACTCCGTCATCTGAGCACACGACAAATCACAGTGTTACAAATGTCCATAAAACACAACACACACACACACACACACACACACACACACGCAAATAAAATAAAATCACTCAAAATTTGTTCACAACAAGTTGGTCCAAAAAAAAAAAAAAAAAAAAAACTCATTCAAATTCAGCTGACTGAAAAATAAAAGTGGTCGCTTCGGCTCTCTGTGTCATAAATGTTATGACAAAAATCAGAGCCAAAACAACCACAACAACAACAACAACAACAGCAACAGCGTGCAACTTTTAACAGCTGATTCATTTTTTTAAACAATGATCTTACCATCACTTGTGTTCTTTATTCCCCTCATATTGGGAGAGCACTTCGGAAAAGAAAGCGCCCTGGATTTGATTTATTGATATATATTTCTATACATATACACATAATATATATATATAGACACAAATACACAACAGGCGACAACAAGAACCTGGAGCTTTGTTGTTGTGTTCCTTTTTTCCATTTTGAAATTTTTTTTAATAAATGTTGACGCAAAAGCCAACGAGTGAACAGTCATCAGTGCAATTTTTTATTAAAAAAAAAAAAGTTATCAAGTTCAAGAAATGCAATGCATATTTAAACTTTTACTCAGATCGCCTCGGACTTGCAGTGTTGTTTGTTACTTTCTCCAGGGTTTGATTTTATTTATTTAATTACTTAAAGAAATGTTTTTAAGACTAACCAGGGCTTATGAACGGGGCCAGGCAAGCAAGAACCAGTTCAACAGTGGTATGCATTCAACACACACACACACACACACACACACACACATTCAGGAGGTTTGACAACTTTAACTGCACCTTTCCTCCTTTTTCCCTCACTGTTGGATTTCAAATAAAATTAAAAAAAATATCAGACAACAATAATGTAACTGAAAGCAGCATTGAAACACATCAGGCTGAAACTCGAACACAAACGCAGGTCTGCTCCGTGTCTGATTTGTTATCTGTTGTCTTTTCTTTTCTAAAATCTGAAGATTTTTTCATCCCTGCAATAAGTCACACAACAGTCTTTCTTTAACAGTATGTGAGTTGAGTGGCGCTCAGTAGTCACTTGATTTTTCTCTCTTTCTCTCTTTATGAAGCTTGAAATCCTGCAGTTGCCCGAGCAGGCACTAGGGGGCGTGAAATAAAACGTATAATAATAATAATAATAATAATAAAAAGAAAATAAAGGCTCCGTGATTTTTGTGCAACAAAATTTCCCTGCATATAATAAATCAGGCCACTTTTTGTAACAAAACAAACAAGTGACACACAAAGGTGAGCGTTTGGCTGACTTTCAAATAATAATAATAATAATAATAATAATAATAACAACAATAATAATAATGTGAATCAATATGGTTTTGATTTAATTTTGGTTGTCGGATGATCTGGAGTGAAAATTAACATTTCAGAGAATGATGGAATTAAAAAGAATCTCTCTGTATATACTAGAACAAGGGAATGATGAAGGTTATGAGACGGATCACTAGAGGCCTAAAAAAAAGAAGAATACTTTATGTCGAGGTAGCTGATGCAGAGATCCATAACACACACCAGAGGGAACGTGTGACGGCTTTACAGGATTTCAGGAGATAAATACGGAGATAAATAGCATTCTGCCGTTCCAGCACACCTGGGCTGATGTCATGGTGACGTCACACAGGTGCGAGGGAAAAGCATGCACGCGGACTACAGCTTTAAAAACGAAACGTTTAAAAAGAGTGCAAGGATACAGAATGCCACGAAGTCACAATTTAGAGGGGATGATGAGCAGCTTATTTCCCCTAAACTCCAATTTAATCACGGACTTTAAAAATAATAAAACATAGATGCATCATCATGACCATCATCATCATCATCACCACCAATGTACCTTCATAAATAAGAAGCCCAGCCTGTATTTCACAGTGATGACCAAGATGGTAAAATTAAAGAGAAGAAAAACAACAAACAAACCAAAAAATACTGAGAAATTGCTAAAGTGTACTCCAAACGCAACTTTCATGACGTGAAAAGCTAAAAGCAGCAGTTTTTTTTAGTTCTCTCTCTCTCTCTCACACACACACACACACACACAAACACACCTCTATAGCATTTGCTGTAGGTGACTGCAGGACGCACTGGACTACTCTGATTTAGAAGTAAAGCTATGATGTACAGTACTTTCACTTGAACTCCACGTGCTGTTATTTATAGACATTTTGTTCTTAATATTATTTCGACGCGTTTAGAATTAAATGCTTTAACTGATTGCAAAACAACGAGAACAACAACAGAACCACATGGCATTTCAGGTTCTCAGGAACAGTGTTGACCCCAAAACAAGAATAAGTTCCCTTTTCCAGCATACCTCAAGTGCTATCCATCCATCCATCCGTTTTTTTTGTTTTTTGTTTTTTTTTATTTAAACAATGTTCAGTAACTTTGAGGAGCAACGGGTCATCCATCAATCCTTCCAGAAAAATTTAATGAGTCTGATGTTTCTGGAACAATCAATCAGGGCGATTTCAAAAATTCAGAAAAATTAAAATAAAAAAGCTTTAGTACCAAACCGATGCACGGATGATTTAGGAGTTAGTTAGAGGACATGTGATCCGTTTGAACCCCAGCCGGCTCCATGGCGCTTATTTGGTTTTAGGTGAATAAACTGAAGCGCGCTGTCTGAAGTTTTGGCCAGAAGGAAAGTCTGTGGTTCGTCTTTTTGAGAGAAAGAGAGAGAGGGGAGAGGGAGATCCTGCATGCATCACCGCGCTCCGTTCGAGTACTTGGCCTTGGTGATGAGGTACAGCACGATGTCCTGGTGGCCCCCGAACGCGGCGATGTGCAGCGCGCTCCAGCCCTCGCGGTTGGCGAGCCGGATGTCCGCCCCGAACTTCACCAGCAGCTTGACGAGCTCCAGGTTTCCGTCGATGACCGACTGGTGCAGCGCGGTCTGGCCCTCGGGTCCGAACGAGTTGACGTTGAACTCGCAGCTGCTCATGTTCTGCAGCAGGGAGTGCAGCTCCTTGGTGTTTCCGCGGCGCACCGCCTCCTGGAACACCCGCTGCGGCGCAGAGCAAGTGGACACGTCCGCCTGGCTCATGGTGCAAACCTGGGGCACGGGGCAGGAGGAGGAACACGAGGGGCTCTGCGCGGGGAGAGGGAACTGTGCAGGAACTGATGATGATGGAGGAAGAGTATAGGAACGTGATGTGATATATTCCTCAAAAAAATATAAATATACGTGTATTATATATTATATATATATAATATGACACCGGTGGAACCCCGATCCAGACGCGAAGCTCCGCAAAAGTGTCTCAATAGCAGCACCAGGTTTATATGGCAGATTAATTTATTTAAAAAAAATCTTAGCAGCAGTAATGTAAATGTAGTTTATTTCCAAAAAACAAATGATATAATATATTAAACGCACTCCTCCGTATTCTTCTTCACCGCTCAGCTTGCAAGCAGCTCTTACATTCCCAGCCTGCGCCACAGAAACAAACAAAAAAACACATAATTATTCAAGCACTTTACAAAAACGTATCGTATTAGTTAATGAACATTAACTACCTGTAGCCTCGTTTTGTTGTTGTTGCTGTTTCGGCTTTCGCTCGAGCGGTGCGACTCGTCCCCATATACCTGTGCGTGTGTCTCCCCGAGCGGGTCCCAGCCGACGTCTGACTATCCAGACGCTGCGCGCGCGCGATTATTTCAGAAGCGCTCATTTGCATAACAATGAGCCTCTACAGGCGCGAGGGGTAAGGAGTAGGAGGAGCCGCGAGAAGCTGATTGGACGCGGGCTTCCGCTTGCTTTCGGGGTGGGCGTGGCTTGTTTGGGTTTAAAACCCCAGAGAGGCGTGGCTAATAGTGGGGAGAAAAACAGCAAAGCGGGGCGAAAAATATTCCCACCAAATGAAAAAACTAAAATCAGAGACCTAATGGACGAATGACGTGTAATAATATTAATAATACTAATATTAATAATAGAGAATATGCACGAGATATTTATTCCAGCTCTTCATATAGCGTAGTGCAAATGTTTTTACACCCTTAAGAAGCATTCATAAAAATATCATATATCTTTCTGATTTTGTAGACAAACTATAAAGAGCAGCTTTTGATCACCTAGAAACTTCACTTTACTAAAAGTTGGTGTCTGTACTGGTTCCTTGTTGTAAGAGTTGGACCCGTATGCACGTGTTGTACCTCCTCAACCTGAGAAGGTGCATGAGGTCCAGGGGCATCTCCTGAAGGTCCATGGGGTTCTTTGTTTTATTCAAAAAGTAAAAGCAAGGTAGAAATACAGTAACACCGCTCAAGTGGTAAGAAAACACAGTTCCCTTTATCCCCGAGGTTGCACGTGTCATCAGAAATAGTGTTAATACTAGAAATACACACGTGCAGGTGGAACTTGGAGCAGAACTGAACCGGGACAACAAAGAAACAGTTGCAGTTTTTAAAAAGGAGAGTTTATTTGCAAAAAAAGAGAAAAGATAGATCTGTTTCGTTGGTTTCTACAGTGTGTGTGTGTGTGTGTGTGTGTGTGTCGCAGCTGTTTACACTCACAGGAACCTAAACAACAAAACACTTGCTCGGCTTCCGGTGCGACCACAGGCTGAGGTGCGCGCACAGTCACGCGCTACCGTGGGAACAGGACACACACGCATACACAGACACAATTTGGCGTGGACCACTACACACACACACACACACACACACGAGTGCGCGCCGTTTGCTCCGTGTGGCGGTAACCGGCTCAGATCCTCAACCGCGGGAGGAAAAAACGCGACTTTTCTCTTCCGGCCTCATTAAACTGCTCGAGCTGTAAAATCTCTACAGCAGCAGAAACTCCGAGCCGCCCGCCGTCTGCTCTCTTGAGTCTCACACACACACACACACACACACCTCTCAGAGCCAGAATCACTGACATCAAAACAGCACATTTTAGGGCTGTGTGTGTGTGTGTGTGTGTGTGTGTTTGTGTCTTTGTTCTATGTTCTAAAGGAATGTGTAAATGCACACACACGCAGTTTGTAACATTTGCAACAATAAATTTCTTCAAACGTTCAGAAAAAAAAGAGTCCTTCACTTAATCTGCACCTTTCCTCGTCACTGAAGTGCCCTAAAGAGTACACACGTTCTGCTTTTAATATTTCTGTAGAAATCTCCATAAAGGTGCACTTGTGCTCTAACAGGTTATAATGTTCATTTGTAAAGGTCGCCATCACTTTTCCAAGTGAAATCTACAGCTCCATGGAATGGAACACTTTATTACAGTGTTGTAATGTATTGGCTACTTGTGGAAAATGTTAAGATTCATCATTTAATCTCAATTAAGTTACATCTTCCTGCATCACTCATTACTCACATTGTGAGAAAAAAAATAATACTGTACAGGAAATGTACAATAATGAAGCCATTTGGAGTTTAGCTTTTGCTTCCCAGCTTGAGCAAAAGGTGCAGGTATCTGGTCTGACCAGGAGGTGAATGAACAAGTGAGAAAGATCCCTCCCTTTTTTTTTTTTTCATGAAAATATTTTCCAACATGCCACTACAGAGACACAGATTAGCAGACAGAGTTTTAGCGCTAATCCTGATGGGTTGATGGAATTCTCTATAGTGCAATACGAGTTCAGAAACCAGTAACCTGCCTCAAGGCCTTCCCCTTCCATCCTTCCTGTGATGCATTGTGGGTTAAGTTAGTGCAAAAATAATCTAGCGCTCCACTACTTTCAAATCAACATTTAGAAATGTATATGTGATTTTCATACATGCAAATTATTTCACTACTTAATTTACATTGGTTTAAACTCAATTTATTGGCATATTGGTTTATTTTCATTTTGGTTTCTGATCATTACCCACTATGCTGTTCGACTACCTCAGTCTCTCTCAGTCCTTTAGTCGTTCCAGCTCGCTCATTTAAAAAGCTTCTAAACTTTCAGGCTAATCCCACCTTCAACACCATCACACTAGTCACCTCACCGACCGCTAACTAGCCATGTCGCTAATAACTAGCTCATGTGTCTGGAATCTTTAAAAATGCTAGCTGCATTACATCCTGCAACTATGAGTCCAGGGTTTGCACCAATGTCAATAGGAGTTATTTATTTATTTATTTATTTATTTAAATTTAGGAGCTAACAATGAAATCTAACTGAGATAGTTGACAATGTTTCTCCTGTAAAACCTCATTATAACAGGGCTAGCAATAACAATGACTTTAGAGCAACACACAACTGCTAAATTCTCACAGAACTAACAAAATACACAGAACTAGAAAATAAATCAACATTTAGACATATTAACAGAATCGCTAAACACGTCACAGACATTTAACAATAAACCTATTTACTGTGGTTCAGGGTGGAGTTTTGCTTTAATTATTTCAGCAAACGCAATCCATCACCATTTAAGAAGATTAGATGCGTCTTTGTCAGCATGAGCTGAACAAACAGCTACACAATCTGAGACAGATGAAATGAGACAAAAGATATAATGGATTTTTTAAGAATTTCGTGCTAGGGTTCTACATTGTTCAGTTCTCATTAATTTTTAATGGCTAACAGATGAACGCATGAGTGATCGTCCATGGAAAAACAACAGAGATGTGATCTGTATAAAGCACAAATGCTAACCTAATATGTTATAAAATAAATGACAGCTCTTATATCACATGATTTAAAAAAGTCCCGAAGTCAAGGACAAAGACGAGCTATTAAAAATTCATAAAGTTCATTACACAGCTGTTCTGGTTGCTTTCTTTTGCCACACCTTATTAACTTCAGTTATAACGTTTCAGGGCTTTATTTACTCACCACCCAACAGACCACTGATGTTTTGCTTTTGTGACGTAGTAATTTAGTAATTAGTATCCTTTGTAACTCATATTCTATAAATACACACCCACTTAGGTTTGAAAATGCAGTTGGAAGGATGTGATATGTTTTTATTAGGGCTATGTGGAACAGAGCGATGGTCATTTGACCCTTTTAAAAAGTTCCAAAGTAGCTATACATCTGTAGTTTTTCGTAAAAAAAAAAAAAAGGGGGTTTACGAAATAAGCTAAATTATTTAAAAATAAAGTAACAGGGTTTAAACTGTCATCAGTGAGAATCTGGGCAGGTATTTACAGTACGTAATTTTTATGGACAATATTGCGTGATATTAACTTCCATGACTTGCTAACAATATTAGCATTATAACTCCAGTGGAAAACTAATAAAGCATGTTTTAGGTTCTGAACATGTCTGTCTACATCTCAAAGTGTTGTGGGCCGTAGGTTCTTCACAAAACTGTGCATACCTAGAAGACAGAAAAGAATGTTGTAAAAAAAAATCCTACGCAGTAACATAACGTGTGCAGTTCTGTTAAGTTGTGGTTCTCAAGGTTTTACGATTTTCTTATTCAGTTGAAGTTTCTGCAGGTTTTGGTTTGTGGCCGTTGATTACAGGGAGACACTCTTTTGTAGAATCTATAAAATTTCTGAACTTTACATTTATGTGTAGTAAAGTACCCCTATTTAACCTACTTCATAATCACAAAGATATAAAGAAATGGAAATATGATAAATGCTTGGCTTGTTTTCAAGTATAGATAAAATAAGACAAAAATATTCATCTCTGGGACTGTGAGGGTACAAAATAAATATGACGCAGACGTATAAAAGTTACATTTTTGTTTTGAAATGTGCATGACTTGCGGCATCGCAAGAAACCAGAAGAATTGCTGAAGATTACTCTCACTCACTCATCTTCTATACCGCTTTATCCTGTATTCAGGGTCACGGGGACCTGGAGCCTATCCCAGGAGGC
>JAQMYL010000009.1:26960030-26977050 GCA_030014365.1 Clarias pachynema | reverse complement strand
GACTGTGGGAGGAAACCGGAGTACCCGGAGGAAACCCACCAACCACGGGGAGAACATGCAAACTCCATGCACACAGAAATCGAAGCCTGGCCGGGAATCGAACCCGGACCCTGGAGGTTCGAGGCGACAGTGCTAACCACTACACCACCGTGCCACCCTTGCTGAAGATCAATTTATACAAAAATATATGAAGTGTATAAGAATTATATGATCCTTCTTTCAAACTGCAGTCCTTTATGAACTAGACTTTAAAAGTGTTCAGTGCCACTTCACGTGTTTTAGTTTACAGAATTCCTTTTTTTAAAAAAATTTTATTTACTGTTATCCTTGACTCTTTCACATTTGTCAGAATGTTTCATGTTAAACATGACAAAATATTTTAATTCGATATACTTTGTTACTTCATTAAAATAAGGTAAAATACACGCTGAAGACATTTTTAAGAAAGAACAAAGACATTTTTAGCTATTTGGGATTGTTGAATTGTTGAGGCAAAATGGGTGAAGCAAAACCTGTGTCAGTTTATACGTCCAACGTAAACCAGTGTTTAATATTAAACACTATATAGCAAGAAAAAAAGTCAGGTGTCGTTAAAAAGCATTTATTCCCTAAAATCCGCCATTTTTAAGCACCCCCCCCCCTTTCCCCCCTTCAGCGCGGGAAGAGCTGGAGGGGGCGTGGCGTAGCGGGCGGGGCCTCCACGAAAACCGACCTGATATCGAAAAGGATTCTGAGGAACGCGGGTGACGTCATCGAACATAGGCGGAGCCCGGGAGCCACCACGTGTAGCAGGAGCGTGGGAAAGAGGCGAGCTTTTCTTCCCAGTGAAGAAAGAGAGAGGATCGGGTGACAACGGCGCAGAAAAAGGCCAGGCTGATCCGGGACAGGGGCTGAACCGAGCTCACGACACACACACACACACACACACCACACACACATCTCACTAGAGTATTTCAGGCATGGTGTAAGAGATACAGTTACAGCAAATACTTATATTCAGGTTTAAAGAAGAGGAATGTATAGGTTGAGTTTTTGAAAAGCTCTCTCTCACACACACACACACACACACACACACACACACACTTTGGAGAGAAAATCAGTGTTGAAGAATCTGCACAGCCCAGCCTGCTTTCCTGTTTTCAAACTTGCAAAACAATCTGGCACGAGTCACGAGCCAAATGGCTTGAATTCAGCTCTTACAGCAGTTAAATAAACACAGAGACCATAAATAATTCAATACCTGAGGTTTGTCTTTCAAATCATAACCCAGTAAACACGCAGCTAATTGAATTGTGCTGTGAGGAACATTATACCATAGAGAGGAGGAATGTAGATCTCCGTCGTTGCCTGAGCTCTGATATTAAAGGGTTCTACATATTATATTTAAGGGTGTTTTCACCCCCCCACCCCCAAAAGGTCTACGTTCACATTATTTTTGTTCTCCATACTCGGGTACATTTGCGTATTTACACTCTCCGACACAGCAGGTGTCAGTATGCACCCATTTGGTTTGTGAGCTGCCATCAGACACAAAGAGAAGAAGAGAACAAAGAAGTTAACTTTGTGCATTGCCAAATATTATTGATATTTCAGAAAAAAATATATAGCGATGCTCTTGTGTGCCTTCCTACTGTATCAGATATGGCTGTGAGATTGGTGATTTTGCACTGATGATGCCACGTCTAAACTATGATCTACTTCCACTCTCAGATACGATTGACTTCCATATCTGATTCAATCCTTGCCCAAGGACACGAGAACGCCTCTTCAAGGGTGTTTTCATATTAGGGTCCCGGGATTGTTTCCGAGAACACTTGACCCGAAGGTCTGAGTGATTTTGATCAGCGAGAACATAATCGTCTTGCACTCGAGAACCGTGCACGAGTCCTTTTGAAGAGGACAGATTGAATCAACTGATTGTACCCGAGAACGAAAGTAGATAACAGTTTAGACGCAACGCCATCAGCGCCGTCTGTCTCCTGCGAAACCTCAGTGTTCATGTAGCAGTCGTCAATCTTATCAATAATATTAGGCGTAGTGTGAAGGTTAGCTTCCTAGTTCTCTTCTTCTCTTGTGTTTAATGACTCGGAAACGACCTTGGGGTCCTAATGTGAAAATGCCCCAAGGGTTCTCATGGAGGAACAAAGGATCCTAAATACCCATATTAACCTTAATGTAAGGCTTAAAGCAGTGACACATTATCAATGTTAAATAAATCATTTGATGTGTAGGTGATCGATTTATGAGAGTTAAACATACAACAGATCAACATGTTCGAAGTTTTGGAAGTTACTCACGTTAAACTGCTACATAAAAGTAAGAATCCATTAAAAAAAAGTGTACAGCTAGCAATAAAGAAATGTATTATTTCTGTGTTATGTGTTAAAAATACAGATAAAAAACAGTTTATTTTAAATGTCTAATTACACTGCTGTATTAAAATGCTAATAATAGAGTCAGTTTTCTGTGTAATGAGTGTGTTGGCATTATTATTATTATTATTATTATTATTATGTGACTTACATCAAAGGTGTGTAATTTTGTTACATTTTCCAACACCTTGCAAAACGGCATTTTTTTTGGTCCTTTAAAAAAAAAAAAAAAAAAAAAAAAGTTCAGGCGATTAGCTGATAAGATGTTCTGGACGAGTGCTAACTGCACATTGAGCTCAAAACCGTTTTGTATAAACAGAAGAATGTGCCGAAATCATTTTTGTCTGTGGGAAGAAGAACAGGCCAAAAAATAAAGAAATAAATAAATAACGTAAATAATGAAATAAATCAGGATAAAACTACAGTCAGGTTCCCATCGAGCACAGCGGAGACGCGGCCCTGAGAGAAGTTCTCTGTAACACAGAGGGAAATAAACTCATTAATTCATTAATCCGGGAGTGAAAAGGTGTTTGTTTTTACACTAAAAACTAAAATATGCGGTTAAAATCTGTCTCATGTTTCATGTCTCAACTCTTATTTCCTGAAAATATTTTGCCCAGAGCTAAAAATTGAGGAAGGAATTAACATGTAAAGCTATATTTATGATTACGCCACAGTTTGTGTTGCAAACCGCATCGCGCTACTTTCTCACACATGCTTGAAACCAGAACTCTGTCACGGACGCTGCTCACACAGCTATCCATATTGCTTAACTCTCTCTCTCTCTCACACACACACACACACACACACACACACACACACACACACCTACAATTTTACAGATTTCACCAAAATATTGAGCCATTGCTCAAACACAGACCCTGGCCAGTGTCACTCAGAGATAAAGCTGTGCTTTAATTGCACACGAACAAAGCGTAACAAAAAACACATGTGAATATAAAAAAAAAAAAAAAAAAAAAAAGGCAATTGTAAAACAGTTTTATAAAATAACGAGGCGTCAGTAATGATCCGGTGCATGCGGAACGACTGAGACACACCCGCAGATTATTACACACGTGAGCTGGTGTGGTCGAAAAACAGAAACCCAGCCTATAAAAACAAAAGTGAGGAGAGCTACACCTTACATACAGGATGGAAATATACAGAGAAACGCAGACGTGGTCACATGGTCACGTCGTCAGGCGTAAGGTGCAGTTCTGTAATCTCCACTGAACTAATACAGAGCTGCAACACGGAAAAAAAAAAAACAGAATTTTATAATAAAACATACGTCTTTAGACTTCACGGCTACTTCTCTTCTCCAGATGTGTGCCGTGACAAAGTAGGAAAACTTAGTATTTAGCAGCTATACCTGCTTTTCTTTAACTGACTCATTTAAACAGTCCTGCACGATTTCATTCTGGTTTCTACCGACTCCCAACTTGACCCAAGAGGTCAAAGTTCACCCAGACAACCCCGAACGCATCAGAGTCCTTTCCCCTTCAGTGAATCTGCTTTTCCGTTTGATGAATTTACTGTCCGTTAAAGCCTGATTTAAGCTAATCCTCTGTGTATATATACTGTATATATATTCTTTGGCCATACTGGGACTTGAACTCACAAAATCCTGGTTCTTGGTGTTACTTTTCACGAGTTCATGCTTGAGTGTTTCCCCTGCCCGCCCCCAGGCTCAGTGCCTCCTGGCGGCCGTCTCCTCGTCTGTGAGGTTCAGGACGTCCTGGAACTGAGCGAGCGCCCGGTCGAAGTGTGTTCCCTCCCAGAACACTTTCCCACAGCGCGTGCAGATGAAGTACTCGGGGATGCGAGTGAGCAGGCCGGGAGGAACCGTCTCCAGCTGTACCTCAGCTCCGCTGCTGAACCTGAAGGAGTGAGCGTCGAGGGACGAGCGAGGGGCCCAGCGGCTGTGAGGGGCGAAGACGGGGCCCTCCGGGGCCCTGCAGCGGTTAGAGTCCACCTGAGCGTCGCACTCGGACTCCCAGTCGTCCCGTTTGGGCACCGAGTGCTGAATCAGGCCTGAGAGAGAGAGAGAGAGAGAGAGAGATTTCATTTTCCTCCCTTCTTTTTGTTCTTTTCTTTCCTTCCTTCCTTCCTTTCTCAGTCTCACTTTCTTCCTCCTTTTATTCCTTCCTATTACAAAACCTCTTTATTCTTGCTTGTTTTCTTTCGCCTTCCCTTTCTTTCATTGATACTCCTGCTTTCCTGTCTTGCTTTACAAAACTTTATTTTCTTGATTTCTCTTTCTTTCTTTCTTTCAACATTCCTTTTCACCTGTCTGTTGTTTTTGCCATTTTATTTTTTCCCTTTTTTCTTTCTTTCTCAGTGTACTGTGTAGCTGTTAAACTTTCTCTCTCCATCACATTTTTTTAAAACACAAACATTATTATATTTAATAATCAAGGCTGAAGTTTTTTTTCACCCGGGCTGTTACACTCTCTCACTCTCTCTCTCTTCACAGATCCTCAGCTTGATTTTGAATTATTTTGTAACTCTAAACTCGATAGTCTCCCTGTTGTAACCGTAGTTAAAAGTATTGGCACCCTCTTCTGCTATTAAAACAAACGTTTGCATGTTGATTAATTTCCTTGTGAGGACCGTACACACACACACACACACACACACACACACACACACACACACACACACACACACCTCTGTTTTTGCTGATTCACAAATCAGCAAAAGTAGTATTTATTTCATTATTAGACTCCGCCCACTTTCATACCAGTTTTCATATCAGGTCACGTTAACAGGACTAATGATACGCAAACAGTATGCAATTATTTACAGAAATAACTAGGTTTATTTATTAAAATATCCCCTCTCTCATTAGCACTAAACATCTAGCATGACTACTTGTTTATTTTATTAATATCTGGAATAATAAAAGCATCTTGCTCTTGCCCTGTATTATTACTGCCTGCGTTTAGAACCTGTTCATACACGCTTCATGTTTGTCATTTCTACCCTCCACCCTAATTACCTCATCAAAGCATGTTTACCAAATTAACGAGCGCTTGCTAAATGAGCTATCTGGAGCTGTCATTAGTTTGCAAGCGCTTGTTTATATAAACTCACCTCGTTCGTTCATCATGCGAGTCATGTCTTCTCTCGGCAGCTTCAGGTACTCGTCATTATTACACGCCTTTAAAGAAGAGAAATGAAAAAGACACACAAGTCACTCTGCTGAAGTGGGATTCAAAATCTGTCCTGGTGTTAATCAGCATTCATTACAGAAATGATTCACCTACAGTGGAAGAATCACTGCAGCCGGAGATCCTGACATTTTTATATACTTTTCTAAAGTAGTAGGCGTGCAGACATAACACATTTTATGTAAATTCTTTGAAGCAATAATTTAAAACCCTTAAATTTATAACTGTGATATTTCAAATAGAAAAGTTGAAAATGGAAGAAGTTTTAAATGTACATACATTTTTTTAATTGTGAAGTTTAAAGTTAATGTTTAAAATCATGATTACAACACAGAAGTTTTAAATTGTGATGTTTTAAAGTTTAAAGTTGCAGTGTTGAAAACTGCAATGATTTAAATACAGATGTTTAAAATTTTGCTTTTAAATACTGAAGGTTGAAATTGTGATGTTTAAAGTTGCAATGCTTAAACTACAGATGTTCAAAATGTAAATTTTTTAATACGAATGTTTAAAATAGTGAAATTTAAATTTGTGATGTTTAAAACTGCGATATTTAAAATATGTAACATGATTTGCTGTGTAAATCAGCGGCGTGTCGGCGTGAGAGCAGAGTCAGGAGACTCGCACTGTGAACTGAGTCACATCACACATTTCTCACAGTGTTATAAATCTCTCTCGCTCGCTCTCTCTCTCACACACACACACACACACACAAACACAAACACACACACACAGTAGAGGTGTGAGGGTAGGGGATGTGTCTCAGTGATGTTAACACCCCTGTGTAGCTTTTGTCTCGTCTGTGGAGTCTTCAGGCTCCTGTGTGAGAGTCACACACCAACAACCAGTAACACCCCCCTTCGCCCTCCGCCCCCCCACACCCACCCAAAAACACTCGTCCAGCCTCCCAGCCCCTGTAATCCTCACTTAACTGCTAAAAGCCTCGTCACAGCGTGTGATTCCCACCCTGACACTTACAGTGTCTCTCTCTCTCTCTCTCTCTCACACACACACACACGCACACACACACACTCTGTTACTGTCTTTTTCACGATTACAAACCTATTCTTACTTTCTACCCATTTCTCATCTTTGTCTTTAACAATTATAACATTATTCCTTCTTTTATTTTTATTTTGTTCTTTCTTTTATTCATTTCCCAATGAAATATGTAAATATGTTAAAAATAATAAACATGAGTTAAAAATTATGGCTATAGACAATTGGATTGTAGATCTCTGAATTGTGAGGTTTTTTTGTTCTGTTGCAGTTTGGAGAAGATAAATGATATTGTGAAGATCTCTAACTGAAGTGAAGATGTTTATCCAAAAATGTTAAATGCGATGATGTTAAAAACCTCACTTTGTGCATCTGAGAGCAGGCAGGAGAGGAGGGTGAGGAGGAGAGGAGGGTGAGGAGGAGAGAAGGGTGAGGAGGAGAGGAGGGTGAGGAGGAGAGGAGGGTGAGGAGAGTGAGGAGGAGAGGAGGGTGATCAGGAGAGGAGGGTGATCAGGAGAGGAGGGTGAGGAGGAGAGGAGGGTGAGAAGGGTGATCAGTAAAGCCCCATTAGTGAGAGTCCTGGGTGTTCAGTGTGATACGGAGACGCAGTGATAATTAAAATCAGGATCATTTCACCTGATCCTTATTAACGCACTAACAGCATCACACACACACACTTTTATCAGAATCATGAGCTTTTATTCCATTCCTCGAAAAAATAATCGATTAGTAACCCTGGCATGAACTCAACACACACACACACACAAATAAGGAATAAATAAATATATTAATAATAATTATTATTATTAAACATAGATTTTAGATTATTTTGGGGCTT
Organism: Clarias pachynema; assembly: GCA_030014365.1. NCBI lineage: Eukaryota > Metazoa > Chordata > Actinopteri > Siluriformes > Clariidae > Clarias > Clarias pachynema. The sequence continues at coordinate 26,969,668 of JAQMYL010000009.1, read as the reverse complement.
CTAGAATTTTGTACCATGCAACTGATTTTTCGTTTCATTTGTGTGTGTGTGTGTGTGTGTGTGTGTGCGTGTGTGTGTGAGAGAGATTGTTTATCTTAGCAACCTGTATGTCAGAGTCCTGGACAGCATGAAACAGATGTACAGCTCAGTCAGTCTCATACACATACACATACACTAATGTGAGTGTGTGTGTGTGTGTGTGTGAGAGAGACTGAGTGTGACTGACACAGGTGCCCTCTGAAAGCCCTTACTGCTCACTCTCACGCTCTCCCAATTGCACCTTCAATGATCCCTTCCCACACACACACACACACACACACACACACATTGCGGTGGTGGCGCAGTGAAAATACCGGCAACTATTTACCCAACTCCTGAGTTTCCCATGCCAGCACAAGTCAAAACCTGCTCGAGCCACACAGACAGCTTATCCCAGTCCTGCCTCACTTTCCACCCTGTGTGTGTGCGTGTGTGTGTGCGCGTACATGTATGCATGTGTGTTCACTTTGAGAAACGCACACACATACATGTGAGAAGATCATGAATAGACAGATCCCCTGAGAAAATATGAGACACACACACACACACATACTATGAAAGTTATGCATGACATCATAAACAATATACACACACACATACGTAAAGCGTGTATGTGTATGAGATGAAAGCGGAGGTCCGTGCCTGGAGAGCTGACGTGTTAAACCTCAGACGTGAATCTCAGCCAGACTTTTACACGCGGCTGTGCGTCTCACACACGGCTTTAATCAGGAGAAAGTTTTTCTGAATAAGACGGTGAGAGAGACCGCAGACGGGCCAGAGGGTGGGGGTGCACAGGGAAAACAGTCTCTCTGACTCACACACACACACACACACACACACACTCTCTCTCTGCCGCTCCCATGGGAAAATGCAGGACTGTGGCACACAGGAGGCGGGCCTGCATGGGAGCCAGGTCATGTGACCAACCAGCCAGCCAATGGTATAACAGAGCTTGAATTTAAATCATACACAGGAGCAGGTAGGACGCCGGGGAAGTGTGGGAAATAAAAATAAATCAAGCATTCTTGGTCTGGGGGCACAAACTTACGCTCAATTAAAATCTATTTATTGGATGTTTTGGAATAAACAACATTTTAATGATCGGAGCTTCTACTGAGTTCAGCTCTGGAATTTTCTGTTTTATTCACAATATTAATCGCAGTGTGACATCAGATAAAGAGGAATATTCTTATAAAAATGCTCACTTTTCATTTTTCTGCCACTCCTCAGAAAACAGTAAGGTAAGGTAAGGTAACTTTCTTAGGTTTATATACAGTCCTGTGCAAAAGTCTTGACACCCCCCCCCCATTTCTTCATATTTTCCTTCCAAAGCTCCAGATTAGACATTTTCTATATATTTTTAATAAAACATTAAACCAGTCCTAAAAAAATACATTCATATTAAAATTAATTATTTTCAATTATAAATTATTATTAATTAACCTCTATTAAAGCACAACAAATGTTATATTTATAATATTATATATTTTTAAATGTTTTTATTAAATAATATTTTAAAATTTTTGTATTATTATTATTATTTATTTATTTAACTTTTTTTTAGTTGTTCACATGGTTCAAGAGGTCTCGAGCTGTTAAGTAGGAGATATTCTGGTGTCATTTTATTGCAAAACCAAACAAAAACCAAACAAAAAACCTTCAAAACCTTCTGTGAATAAATATTGGCACCTATGAAGCACACATAGCTGCACCACCAGCATCGCCTCAATTCTACTTTAACCTGATAGTTACACAGATTAGCACTAATGTATTTTTCTAAACCCTCCAGCTACGAGGTTAAAACATGCAATGCAACACAATCAATCTCACAAACCTGCCCAGAAAATACATTTTGATGCAAAAAAAATTTTTTTTAATTAAAATTGCAATGCTATGGTTTTAACCTGTGCTTTGTTTCGTTGAATAACAGCTGGACAGATGTGTGTTTGATTTATAATAAAGCAACATGTGATCGTTTAGCAGCGTAAGCGGTTAGCAAACAAACGTGTTTGAGGCTAGCGCTTCCTCACTGGTCCAGGACGGCTGGCACAAGGCTTTTGAGTTTCCATGTGATTTTAACTTTAACAATGATGTCTGACTAAACATGATTACACAACAGCTTTGGGGAAAAGAAATCTTTAAAAAAAAAAAAACAACAACAACACTACACTGCTTACATATACATGATATTCTCAAGATATTATTTGGAATCTAATACTAAAATCTACGTTTAAGTTATGTGTAGTAAATTATTTAACATAAAAAATAATCTCTTGAGCAGGTTTATTACTGAAGCAGATTATACGGAGCTCCAGGTTAGTTTCATCTTGAGTTCAGTCTGATCTGTTTAACATGACGCCACACAGAACCCTAAACAGGACAAATGATTAATCAAGGTTTTTTTTCCCCCCAACGGATACCCCAGGTGTGTCTCTCATACCATGTAACCCAAATTCTTGTCTTATAACGACTGCTTCCAGGTTAAAAACTCTGGCTTCACCACATAGAAATGTTTATCCTGACCAGATGAATGAAGTTGCAACACTAACCACAGGACTCTGGCCCTAGCGTCAGACGTCTGTGTGTAACCGGACGCTGGAGCGCTCGTTTGTTTGCAGTGAAGCACTCAGGGTTGACCTCCTGCCTCCTGGGCCACATCGCATTAAGGTGGTTTTCATTAGCAGTCCTGTCAGCGCTAATAGCATGTGTGTTATTTTTCACAGTGTGTGTGAAAGCGAGCGAGTCTCGGGTCCTTATCTTCGGTAGCGGGTTGCTAGTCGGCTGGTCACAAACCGTCAGGGGAACAAAAACAAGAAGAAACTTAAAAAAATAATAATAAAAAAAAAGGAAAAAAAAATCCCTGTAGCTGTGAAGATAAACGCTGCTCTGGAGCGGAGCTGCAGGAGAACTCGGGATGGACTCGAGGTCACGGCATAGCAAACAGCGGGAAGTTTGATTTTAATGTTTGATTTAGACAGAAGATCTGCAAATAAAAGAGAAATGATTTTTTTTAAACGATGTGTAAACTATTTTAACTATATGTGTGAACTGATCGTGTCTTTACGCTTTCATAGTTTTAGATTTGTTTAAATTTAGATTATTCAGTTTTATAATATCTCAAACATTTAACAAATGAAACTAAAATCTCTCGAACGAACTCCTTACAGCAGTAATGATATTGTGAGCCGTGTCTTCTCCTAGAGCCGTCACCACGTCCGTCATCTCCTCTTCAACTTGGCTAGCACAATTGGCTAACACACACTTCAGCAAAATGTCTTACTTGTTTTTAACACGCCCAGAGTGAGTGAGCGTCGTTACCATTTGTCAGTGATTAGACGTGCTGTTACGGCGAGGTCGTTCTGCTCACTCACTGATGTCCAGTGGTCTCCAGGAAGTGCAATAAAAGTAGCTTCTGCCAACTGTCTCACTTTCACAGCCTTTACTGTGTCTCATATTTAATGTGTTCTTGTAACAATAGTTCCCCTTGAAGGTAACTCGAGTACACGACTTTGGTTTTATCCAAACTTCCATCTAGAAGCTTTTTTATGATGAAACTTGCCGTTCAGCACATGGTGATGTTTCCTCAGGTCGTCTTATTATCCGCGTTAAACGTGACTTTATCAACACAGTCAGGTAACTACACTGTGATTATGGGAAGCCATTAGGGTCAAACTTGGTCATATGGTTATTTTTGCGTTAAAAAATAGTAACACATTAAAAATGCTAGATTAATCACATGCTTTAACATACTAATATTGACAGCGATAATATAAATATATATTTTACTTCAGTATGCAATTAGACTTTGCACATTCTGTGTAATTTATATATTTAATGTATATTTCTATTTTTGATTATATAATTTTTATTTTTACTTTTATTAGACTTTTTAAACTGGAAAATCAACCTTTAGTTCAATTGTATTCTTCTAGTGCAGTTTTCCTTTTATTGTCTTTTTTTTTTCTAATTTAGGTCACAAACGGTCGTATAAGCATTTCACTGCATATCATACTGTGTATGGTTGTGAACGATTTCACAACCATAAAAGATTAAATTTGCATTTAAAATTCTGAATCTGAGATTTTGTTTTGACGCTAACGCTGTTCAACATTCAGAACTATGGCAACTTTGCTGTCATAAGCACAAAAAGACTTTGGACAGCTTTATTAACACACAAAAGTTGATTAAACTCTATAAAAGTTGATTAAACGCTGTATCGTATTAGATTCGATGATAGTCAAATTTATTTTCCTCCCACAATAGAATCTGCACAATGATAACAGGCCCAGAACACACCTTGGTGACGTGTTAAATGATTTCGGTGCTACTTAGCGCTCGTGTTCCGCTCTCATCCAAGACTGAGATCATAAGCATTAGATGATTAAACAATCAGATTCCGATCTCTTGTCTCGCTCAGGCATCATATGAATGAGAAACCAAGAGGGAGCGAAAAAAATGGGATTGTGGGTAATGTAGGAAATTTAATCAAAGTGAACTTCAGTACAAAATTAATTGATTAACATGCGATCATCTTTAGTAATAATTGTGTTTTAAAGCTTTTAAGTAAAATGCAGTATTTTAGATGTTTATTATTTTTGGTTAAGGAAATGTTTTGAGAACATTTATATATGTGTGTGTGAGAGAGAGAGAGAGAGAGAGAGAGAGAGAGAGAGAGAGAGTGAGCGCAGGTTCTCCTGTTTCTTCACGCCTGATTAACCGTGACAATCGTCCCATCCTGTTTCCCAGAGCATTGTCATGGGAGCGCTACCAGACACCGGCGTATTTCACACTCGCCGTTCGTGCCGCCGCTCCTCTCCTCGCTTTCTCTTCTGAAGCGACACACACATTCAGCAGGCATGTGGAGAATGTCCTCCGTGCACTCTGACTCATCCTCGACTTCTGCACAACCTCAGGCCAAGCTCGGGCGTGGGAAACATGCCGAGCCCGGCCCCGCCCACACCTGCACCTGCGGCCAATAACAGACGACTCACCGCATACCGGGAGGGAACGCGCTTCTTATTTGTTTTAAATGCAACATCAAGTACCTTTTTCACACGGTGTCAATGGAGCAGAAAGTGTGACGGGTGTGTAGGTGTGAATCCGGGAGAGAATGATCACGATGGTCACGCAACACAAAATCAATTATTTATTTTTTTTCGTATCCTGACGAACTCAGCAGTAAAAATGTTTATGAAGAGTTAGAAATTAGATTGCTTGATGATAAAGAGACTGACACTAGATGCTCATTTACTCATTAAGCAAAAAAAAACAAAAAACTATTGGATCCTTGCTTGAAATTATTTAAGAAGAAGAAGAGTTCGGCCCCAGACTGAGCCATGTGAAGGGAAAGACGTCGGAGTGTGACGCGTCCCAGAGGAAGCACCTGTTAGCCTTCACCCTCTCACATAATGGGGTGGGAAACAGCAAGAAAGTTAATTGGGAAAAAATTAGGTAAAAAAACAAGACGAGGGCGGCGGGTGAAGGGGTTAATGACGTGTGCGGAGAGCGTGAGAGAGGGGGATCAGGGTTCAGGTCCCTCAGGCCTACAGATTGCACAAGAGTGCGCTAGAGTTAGTCCAAAAGTCTTTCCTCGTTAAACACCTCTCTCACTCAAGTTTGATAATCAAACACGATCGATAAAGAGATAAAGTCAGCTGGAACAATCCGGAACATCGTTAGAGAACTGCTAGAAACACAGGGGAGAGCTTTCTGATGGACAAAACTCGCATCACGGATTCGACCAGGTTCGATCAGGTTTCAGTAGAGAAAAAAAAAAAAAGTGTCAATCATTTTTTATATCTAACAAAGGTTATACAGTTTGTCGTTCTGAATCAAGATGAGTGCTCAGACACTTGTTATGGGACCTTTAATTAGGAAAGAAAGAAAGAAAAAAAAAAAAGGTGAATGAATGATGAATTTTGTTTTATTTTCGCAGGCAGAGATGTTGAGTTAGCATCGGCGTGTCAGAGGTTTAATTTGTAAAAATCCAGTAAGCGTGACCTCGTCTGCCCCAATCAGTGGGACTGAAACCCATCAATGATGACGTGGATGACTTTCTCATACATAAAAGAGGTCTGGTCTGGTGGCCGGGACGAGCGTGCGAACGAGTGGGAACGTAGTTTATCGAGGCAGAGAGAAAGGAACACACACAAGCAATGGAGAGCAGATAACGAGGTAATGAAGGGGAGCGAGGGCGCGAGGTCAGGGGATAATGACGGAGCAGACTTCAAAGCCACGGCTCTTGCAACATCCATGTCGTGCGGAGGAACTCAGATACGGAGAACAACAACAAGAGGGGGATGATGGAGGGCAGAAGATGTGTTGATACAGATGAATTTTATCAATGAGAGGAAGAGAAGATTTCCATAATTATTTTTTTGTTTACACGACAGATGCCGTCATGAAGCTGATGCACAGAAAACTCAGTTAGGTTTAGATCCCTCGCGTACATGACGGAGGAGACGGTGGTGAGGAACATCCTCCTGAGAAGACCTGAAGAAGAAGAAACGTTTCTAAAGAAAGTAAAACTAAAAAGTAAAACTAGTAAAATCTGATGCATTTTTAAGCGGATTATCTTGCCAGATAATTTTACATGTTTATTTCCTGAAAGAAGCAAAGATATGAGCCGAAAGAACTGATAAAATCAGGCTTTATAATCCTTAGAACAATATTTGGTTTCTTGTAATCTTATGTTAAAAACTTGTGTAGATAAATCTGACTAGATGAAGATATTCTCATGGTGTAGATTTCATAGTTTGCAGCGTTTCATACTGGAGTGTTATTTTGTGTAAAAAAACAAAACAAAAAAAAACATGATTTTGGAAAATGTTCCCGCATTCAATCAAAGATCTCAAGCTTTAATTTCCAAGCTCTTACTAGGAAAAAAACAAAACCAAACTGGAATTTTAAATTTGGAATTCCTAGTCAGGAACTCAAATATATCTGCTTAAGGTCAAGTTCAGGAAGTGACATTAAATCAACATGAAAAATACACACACACACACACACACACACACACGTTCACCTGGTACATTTCTAACACTGACTCTATTCTTGCTATTGACAGTTAGCTACCTAGCTTGATGCTAATAAAAGTCTGAACTGGCGTTGAGCGTCTGATCTTCCGGCAGCGGCGACTCCGGGTCGCTCAGCAGTGACGCACGGAATGAGATTTTAAGCTCCGCTCTGAAAAACACCACCAGAGTATTCTTTAAGTGTGAAAACGTATGTATGGCTGTAAGTGACAGCGAGTGTGTGTGTGTGTGTGTGTGTGTGTGTGTGTGTGTGTGTGTGTGGGGACAGGGGTTGGATGGGAGAGCTGAAGGTCGTGTGGTGTGAAAGCCGTGAGGTGAAATCTGAAGAATGGCGGGTCTGAGAGAGTTCCTGTGTCACAGACCCCAGCTCTAACCCTTCACCCCTCCCTCTCGCGCGCTCACTCGTCCCCGCGCCGGCCCCAGTCGATTCCCCCGGGCCTGAGGCAAGTCCCCTTTCAGTCTCCTGTGACACTCATTATGAGTGTGGGAACTGAATCCGGCCCTCAGTCCGTGCCCCTGTGGTCCTTCTCACCCCTCAGCAACCTTCCCCCACCCCCTCACCCAAACTCGCCCTCACCCTCACCCAACCAGCTCTCTCTCTCTCTCTCTCTCTCTCCAACCCTGATATGATGAGACCTGCTCCAACTCCAACATCCCTGATATCTCCAAGCACAGAGCTGAGAGCCCTCGCTCCCTCTCTTTCCCTCCATCACCCGCCCCACCCCCCACCACCACAAAAAAAAAAAAAACTCCCTCCATCTCAGACGCTATCTCTGTGCCGATAACCATGGGAACGGTTGTGTGGGAACCAACCGGCTCCACTCGGCTCACCAAAATAGATCCGGGAGAAAAGCACGATTTTTTATTTATTTTTTAAATAGTGTAACAGAGATGGAGCGAGGTCGCCTAGGGCAGGGGGCGGGGCTAAAGGATTGACAGACAGGTAAACTGACTGGGTTTTGTTCAGCAGTACAGTGATGTCACACTTTTTAAAATTTGGTTATAGGTGAGAAAAGAAGCAAGTTCTTGTTGTCGCTTATGCTACTGAGGTCACACCCACACACACACACACACACACACACACACACACGCAACAGCCTCGAGTTATTCTATTTTATATTATAAGAAGAAAAGAAGTGTAAATACTGTACATTTACTTTATAGAAACTCTTCCGTCACAAATATTTCTGAAAAAAGTTACAGCTTTACTTACGACACTGGAGACTCCTTCCTCTAACATTACACACACACACATTAGAGGAAGGAGTCTCCAGTGTCAGAGCGTGCGCTGCACATGTCTCTATGAGTGAGCCGCTATTATGGAAATGATAACGAAAAGGTGAAGGAAAGGCGTCCGGGGTTACCCTTCGCCCCGCTCCTCCACTTCCTCATGCGTAAGCAATGTAAATGCGTCTGTGCGGTTCTTGTGAGAAAAACCGATCTGTCCATCCGGAGAGAGACAGAGAGAGAGAGAGAGAGAGAGAGAGAGAGAGAGAGAGAGATGGATGAACGAGTGCATCATCATCTTTCTTTTTTTGTGCTTTGCTAATTTTCCATTCCACTTTTATCCTGTCTGTATGGCGAGGTCGGGCACTCCCGCTCTCAGAGCTGTTCCCAGGCCGGACCGTCCGTCCCACAGGAGGAACCCCCTGCTCGACCCTTCCCAATACACACACACACACACACACACACACACACACACACACACACAGCGGTCGATAGCATCGGCTCCTGGAAGCTCTGCCAGCCACTGATAACTCCGCCCCTCAACCCACCATTCCCAAGCTTAATGCGCACACACACACACACACACACACACACACACACACACACACTCTCTCTCTCTCTCTTCTTCTCTATCTATTCCATTTGACTTTAAATGTTATCAATGCAGTGCACACAGACACACACAGATTTCTCTCATTTCTCTTCATCAGTGACCGGTCATGTTCTATGCCATTCTTTCAGGAGCAGGATTGGGCCTAAAGGAGAACCCTGAGGTTTCAGGTTTAGCCCACTGTTAGCTTTGTAAAGAAACACCAACACTCTGGATCTAACTCTTAGCGTCTGATTAGCGGTGTGTTTAAGAGATCAGAACTGAAGCATTTACGTGATGTTTATTATCAAATCTTCGGACTGTTACCGTCTCAGGAGGGAACGAGCGAGCGTAACTGCATGCTAATGATCACGTTAATCCGGACAAAAACGGGAAAAACTCAAAAACAGGACGACTCGGTGCTTCCAATCATGACTTTACAGTTAAAAGTTCCCAAGGAGAACCTTACACTCGGTGTGTACGGGAATTCATGTGGGTGTAACTGAAGAGCTGAAGTACTTCATAGTTCCACACTGCTTTCTGACACACACACACACACACCTCTCTTTAAGCTCCAAACCGTTCCTCCTTTAGCAAACACACAACTATGGGTCACTGAGTCTTTCCCTGCAAAACACACACACACACACACACACACACACACACACACACACACACACACACACACACACACACACACAGATTTTTTGTTATGTGGCATTGACTTTGTGTGTAATTTTAAAAGATAT
>JAQMYL010000009.1:26940007-26951054 GCA_030014365.1 Clarias pachynema | reverse complement strand
TGACTTGAAAAACGAGCATTGTCTTGGTTTACGAGCACCGAGTATCATGTATCACGCATGCGCTTCTTGATTTGACGTGATCACAACTGAGCCAACATATACACACACACACACACACACACACACACACACACACACACACACACACACACACACACACAGCGCCTACGCGCATAAACGGAAACACTTATCTGTCGGGATTTATTTTTACTTTGTTTTTAAAGGAAAAGTGCAGGTTAATTTGTTTTATTTTTACTTTATATTTTGTGTTAATTATTTTAATGTATTTATTTTTCTGGGCTGTGGAACGAATAATTTGAGTTTCCATTATTTCTTATGGGAAAATTTAATTTGGTTTACGAGTGTTTTGGAACACGAGCCCACTTCCGGAACGAATTATGCTCGTAATCCGAGGTTACACTATAATCATAATTATAATAATTTTACAGAGACTTGTTAATGAAGCTATTATTACATTGACTATATTACTTTGATCTGATTATATTATTCTGATTAGAGATCTGATATTAAAGTATTTAATACATTTTGTGCTGGTTCTGCTCATGGTGGAGAGTAAACTCTACTGGAAAATAAACCAGCAGAAGAAGTTTTCCCTACAGCTGTAAGGTTAGGTCAGGCTTCTCATGAAACGTGAGCTGATCAGAGCTCCTTCTGGGTCCCAGGTTGTTTTTTGAGTTTACTGATCAGGAACAGAAGTTAAACTCCCCTCCTCGTCACCTCACCTGATGTCACCTCCACGTGGGTCGAACATGCGCAGGAAGAATACTTTTATTTCAAGAGAGAGAAACGATCAAATCAAAAGTTCACATAGGAATAATACTGACCTACTGAAAAGATTATTAAAAGTTTACATCCCCCTCTCGTTCCCTTTGGTCAGATTAGGTCACACTGCTCCGACGGAGGTGGTCACGTGACATGGCTTTAATCTTATAGACTGATTTTCACGTTTATCCAGCTAGTGTAGTTAACAGGACCGGAATAGGAATAAAGGGAATAAACGAGGATGCGACGTGACGTGGTATTTTGGTGAGAACACCAGCGCGAGAGCTCCATACACGGTGAAGCGCCCGAGTCACGAGGGTGTGACGGTGAGAGACAGACGGAGACGCGGGGATTACAGCGATCCTGACGGGGTTAATGATTGTCGATGGGTATCAATAGGCCACACAGGGGGCTCGGGGCGTCAGCACGACTGAAGGAATGTCTGCGAGAGCCGCAGAAGAAAGACACACAGCCGCCGCTCATCAAAAGCTCCACCATCAGATAACAAAAGGGTTGAGTTTGCCTGGGTGGCCTTTCAGCAGATCTGCCCCCGGGGGAGCCCGAGACCCTCCAGCCTCCTCATTCAGGACCTCCAAAGCCTTTTCTCTTCTCTCTTCCCCCTCTCCACATTCCTTCACTCACCTCTCCATACTGCTCTCACCCACTCACTCGTCTACATATGGACTGGAACAAGTAAAACACTCACACACTCACACACACGACAGGAAACGTGAACAATCAAGTGGAAGAAGGAGAAGAGAATGGACAGGTGGACAGGAAGGTGCTGGACATGTGGGACCTCCAGCACTGTGAAGTACACCTGAATCATCTGATCATTATCTGATCGCAATCTGATCTACAAACAAATGTAGAACTCAATTATTAAAAATCTGATTTATTTTCATCTGATAATCAGATTATACAGCACATGTACAATGGTGGTCTGATATTTAAGCAGCAGTGTTTTAACTTCACAGATTTTGTCCTAATAGTTTTTTTTATTCCATTTAAATTTGAGATTATTATTTCAGGAGTCATGGACGACATTTTCAACCTCTATCACCATCATTATTAGTAGTAGTAGTTTCTTATTTATATTGCTTTTTTAAAAAAAAAAAATAAAAAAAAAAAAGGAATTGGGCGGCCAACTAAGGTTGTTCATCAGTACTTGTTTTCTCTTTTTTGAAAAATGTGTGTTCAATATATTGACAAATATATATTTTGAAATAAAGAAAGAAGGCAAGAAATAAAGAAAAAGAAAGCTTTATCTATCTATCCATCCATGCGGGGCTTAAAAGTGTGAACGTAAGCACTTTTTTGTTTTTGCAGTTGTAGATAAAACAGTCACGGTTTGTGTTTCTCCTGAAGGAGATCAGGTATCTGAGGAAGAGCCGAGAGAAAGCCAGACATGCTGCCTCAGCCAGTTCACTGCACAGGATGTGACCTCTTTCAGGAAGCGATTACTGTCAGGTTTTTCTTTTTTTTGCTCAGCACACACATGACACAAACTGATGTGTGCAGGAACAACACCGTTCTGTAAAATAAGAGTCACGTGCCGTGTCCGTACCCGTGTCCGTACCCGTGAGCGCGAGTGTGTATGCAAGTATGAGAGTGAAGTGAAGAAGTATGCAAGAGAGTATACAAGTGTGTGTGTGTCACCAAATAAACAAGCAGGTAAGTAAGTACACAAGTGTGAAATAAAGAATGTAATTTAAAGAATATAATCTGTTGATTAAATACACAAGTGTAAAGGTAAGTACATGACTATGTAACTATGTAAGCAGGTAAGTACATGAGTATGCAAGTATGAATGTAACTAGTTATACATGTACATAAGTAAGTACACAATTCAATGAGTGCATACTCTCACAGAGTACTAGGAAGAGCTGCGTACTGTCCATAATTGTGCAAGTACATAAAGTAAGTATACAACTGCGTGTAATGTGTAGTATGTGAGAAAGCAAGCACATCAGTGCACAAGTATGTAAGGACAAAAGTAAATGTGAAATGAAGCGTGTGTATAACTGGGTACGCGCATAATAAAGTACATAAGGAAGAAAAACATGTAAAGTAGTTTGTGAGCAAATAAACACGTACGCCAGGTACTTCTGTGTGTAAATAAGTACATAAGCAAGTGTGAAATTCTAAATATAACTTAGCAAATGTGTAATTAAATATTTTAATAAATAAGTAAATCTAGTAACTTGGAGGCAACTCTGTTTGCAAGCAAGTGATTCAGTTCACAAGTACACAAACGTAGAGAAATTAATATGGAAATATGTTTGTAATAAAGAAACTCTACACGTAAGTAAATATGTCAAGTTAAAACCAAAATTAGACGGAAGTACACGCGTACATAAAGAAATACGTTATTAATAAAAAATAAAGTAAGTAAATAAAGATTTTTTAAAAACAAAAAGTACATTTAAAATTCAAACATCTTGTGTTTAAAGATTTTTCACTTTTACCTCAAAGACAGTTGTATCTTGTTATTTTATTATAACAGTTGTATAATGTGAAAAATCAGCAGAATTAAGGAATTAAGGAAGTTTGTTTTACATGCAAATTTTTCGTCATGTGACTTGGTCTCATCATAATATAAAGATGCCTGAAACAGAGCTAAAGCTAAAGCTATGCAAACAAACAGTAAGAGATTCTTCTTCTTTTTTTCACCTTTCATGACTTCAGATAATAGTTCAGGCATTAAACAACAGACGTGCTGATATTCGTTTCTTCTCCTTCAGACGTCCTAGCTCTCTCCGCCTGACTTCCCTCACCTCGCCGTGTAGCACCTGACCCCGACCCGACGGCGCGTCTGTGACGCAAATGTCTGTGAACTTTCGGTCAAACGAGAACGCTGATGAAAAGCAGATAGGATACAAAAAAGAAATAAAAAATGCATTGGTGACTATCTTTCTGCATCTCCTGCATTTTTTTCTTTGTTTCGTTTCTTCTACACTCCGGCTGTCACTCTACCAGCATCTTTACACGCTTTGGGTCCATTTCTCAAAAACAGGCGTTGATACGAACAGGTATGTAAGAACATAATCACATGGCGAGTTAACTAAGTACTAAGGAAGTGATTACACAAGTGCATAAGTCTGCACGTATATAAATCTTTAAGTAAGAAATTTACAAACTTTTATTCCTACACATTATTAGAAGATGATTGATTATGTGATTCCTGAATCTTTTTTCCCTCCACAGGCGAGCGAGCTACAGTAGGTGCTACATGTGATGTAGGAGTGTTTCTGATTTGCATCTCATGCATATTTATACATTTCTGCATATTAAAAAAAAGAGGGAAAAAATGGTGCAAACTATCAAATGACACATTTTTGCATAACGAAAGGTCAATGCGCAAAACCCTTTCCCTTTTTCCCGTTCTATTAAGCCGAGCAGCCATAACACGCATGCCAAGTCAAATCCACTTCAGACATGTCAATGCACTCGTAAGTATTTACACCCTGACCTATATCCTCAACAGTGAGATATCCCCCCCCCCGCCTCCTCCTCCTGTTTACGGCCTACGGTTAGAAAGGAAAACAGCCGCCATTGTTCCAGTGAATGCCTCAGTGACACTTCAAACGAATGATTCACAGGAGACGCGTCTCCAGAACGCCGCTCTATCTCGCCTCGCTTCCTTCCTGCACACGGCCTCTGCGCTTCCTTACACTGATAAAACACCTCGTGCTCCACACACACACACACTTCACTGTCTCTGTCTCACTTAACATCACAAACAAACAGTTTAGTTTTTTTAAAGCTGTGTTTTTGTTTTTTTGGTCACTGATCTTGAAGAGGAAGAGGCTGTCTGTCTGGAAGTGCGCACACACACACAAACCTGGCATCGACTGAATATGTCAGAAGGCTTGAGGTGGATGTTAAAATGCTTGAGGACGCGGATGGCCTGGTCCCGAGCCTTCTCCGAACAGTCCAAAGTGAGACAGCAACCCTCGGCGACCTGCGACCGGAGCTGCACACACACACACACACAAATTGCTATAATACCACTAATTAATGCTTATGTCTACACCTAAAATGAACTCATAACCTCAGTAGAAATCTTTACAGTGAGCCTCCAGTGAGCCAAACGTCCCCATAAGGTCAGCACCGGTTATTTATTTCAATACTTTTGGTCACATTTTGGAAACATTTGGTCCACAATAACACGGGAAAACACAGCTCTTTCCTGCTCTAACAGGAGATCTGATAATTTTCTTTTTTATAAAAACATACATTTAATTGCATTTTTTTTTGCTTCTATTGAAATTTCTTTATCTTAAATATTATTCGCACGAAGAGAGCAAAACGTTTTGCACCAAACAGCATCAGCTCCTCTAGTGCTCAGTAATTTCCCACTGATGCATTATTGCACTCAAATACAGTGTGAAAAAGATTCATATGTTTAGGCAATTAACCTAATAAAGTAATAATTTTGTACTAATATTTTTGTAAAGTATATTCTTAAAAGTATTTACCTTTTTTTCAAATTATTTCTTTTTTTTTCTAACGTGTGTGCATATGCATTTATTAATTAATTAATTTACTTTACATTTAAAATTTCTTATGACTGAAGGTTCTTGTTTTTAAAAATCTAAAAGCAAGTACATAATGTACACATACGCGCATGCACACACACACACACACACACACACACACACACATGCACACACACTTACAGTTTGAAATGGCTGACCGGCTGTGAGGATGATACGACCTTCTTTTCGAGCTATCTGTTAAAACAGCAAAATAAAAAAATAAATGAATGAATAAATAAGGAAACGTTTCAACATGTTTATTTAAAACAAACCTATCTGAAACCTTCAGAATTATTGGCACCCCTTTAAAAATAATAATAAATCAAGCAAAATATATTTTGGTATAAAGATTACACCTCAAACATTTCACTCAAACGCGTGGAGAATATAATTTAAAGTAAATGCAGACAGATGTGAAAATAAGAGACACAAAAGTCAAGATATAAATAGCTTAAAAATTAAATATAGTCTGTTCTCCGTATAATCTCTACAGCAAGGTTACTGTCAGGTTTGTTCAGCACGGTGTGGGTGTGGCCCGGTGTGGGTGTGGCCCGGTGTGTCTCAAACGCTGTTGGCTGCTGTGTAAATCAGGTGCTTCAACACGCCGTCGCTCTGACTTCCTGTTTCAAAATGAAATACATCAACATACGAAATCAGCTCACAGCTCTTGAGCCTCATCATGCTCTCTCCTCTGCAGTAAAAATAAAATCACATCGCTGTACATTATTCCACACATACCACGAAGGGTGCCAATACTTCTGAAGTATATCATGTGTGTGTATCTGACCTGCGCTGCTACTCTGTGGTCGTCTGTGTTCTCCAGCATGAGCACGTCGACGCCGACGCAGCGGAGGTACCTGCCCAGGCCCTGCAGCATGTTGTCACACACCACCCGCAGCTCCTGAGGCGTCATGGCGGCTCCGTGTCGCTCGCAGTTCCCTCGTACACGCTCCTCCCGATCGCCCGTGCACCCGATGGCGCTCTGAAGAGCCTGGAGACGAGCCAAACACCCACGCTAGCTGGAGGAGTGTTGTGCAATTTGGGGGGATTTACTTCAATTAACATACCTGATTCAACAAGTTGTCAGGTCGATGCAGGTATTTCAGCACGGGGCGAAAACGACAGACGAACGGATGTGACTAAGAACCTTCTGTATAATCAAAAACGTGTCTTTATAATATTCGCTGCCAATTCTGTCAGAATTGTTTAAACACTTTTTAGGATTTTTAGTCCATTTTCATAAATGTTAGCTGACACGTGTGTGTGTGTGTGTGTGTGTGTGTGTGTGTGTGTGTGTGTGTGTCAGGTTAACTAGGTCCTAATAACTACCAGCGAATATCATCATCAATCTGATTAAAAGTCAGCTCAGAAACCCTAAAAAAACCTAGCTAG
Organism: Clarias pachynema; assembly: GCA_030014365.1. Taxonomy (NCBI): domain Eukaryota; kingdom Metazoa; phylum Chordata; class Actinopteri; order Siluriformes; family Clariidae; genus Clarias; species Clarias pachynema. Next base: position 26,944,338 of record JAQMYL010000009.1, on the reverse strand, counting down.
TTTTCACATATTGCATTAGGTAATTAAATAACAGCAACAGGTCGGCTGTTCTGGTCTCACAAGAACAGTATTGTGTCGAGTGCGTTTGTAAAACCCATCAAGTACTTATCAGTTATTGCGGACTGATTTGCCTGATTGCACGGCTTTAATCTTTGCCTTAACTTTGCTAACATGAAATGAAATATGAAAATATCTTTCAGATACTAAAAGAAACATATGATTTGAATAATAGTGATTTTTTCAGATTTCTCCAGGTTCAACATTATATAAAACATTCTCTAACAGGGGAACCAAAAGCATTTGTTGAAAATTTTATATATTCAACACACAACAGAAGAATGAAATAAACCTGTGAAAGTGTACAGTATTTATTCACAGTGTTATGAATGATCTGTGGTTTATTCGGTGGCATTTAGTAGTGCGAGTGATTTTACTACCTGCATTGCTGTATAAAGTTAGATGTGCACTTTTTTTTTCCTGCTGCCTCCCTCACACACTAGAATCAGGGCAATAACGAGGTTAAATACCCCACACAGTGACACCACAAAATGTGACGTGCAAAGAGCGATATAAAAACGATCGCGCAAATCATCACTGAACTTTTTCTTTATTTTTTCCTGTGTTCAGTCCCGCCCCCTAGCAAAAACCCCGCCCTGGGTGGTGAGTCCTGACCAATGAGAAGGAGACGCTCTGTTCTCTGTGTTAGTACAGACCATGACAGACAGGCTGAGGGTGAGGAGGGGTTTGTCCACTGACTGACTGCGTCTCATACACATTACCCCGTCTTAGTAGTCTGACCTGAAATATTTCTCTCCCACAGATTTCACTTTGATTCTCAAAAATACAGTACAAAATATCTTTTAGCTCCAAAATACGGGACGATTCCTCATTTTATGGGCCGGTTGGCAGCCCGAGTCCTTTCAGAAATCCTGTCAGATTAGCTCAGATTAGCTCAGATATCTACTGTAACATTAGTGAAAAAAAGTGCTCTCAACGGGAATAAATTATTATGTGAAAGTAGTTCTGTCCAAGTTAGCTTACTTATCTGTCAGGTTAGCTCATGTTAACTAGCTGGCTAATATTAGCACCAATATTAGCAAATATTTACAAATTTCACTTAAGAATTTCCCAAAAATCCTGTCAGCTTTGGACTTTGGATTGTTTTTATTTGCAGTGAACGTTGGGGAAATTCATTTTCCCGGATATGCAGTTATTTTAGCTCGTGTCAGCATTTCTGACAGGATTTATAGCAGTTTGGCGCTAAAGCTGACAGCAACTAGCATTAGCGGTATTATTAGCGTAGCTCCTACATAAAGGTTATTTAACAAGCTAACATTAGAGGTAGTGGCTTAGAAGCAGTTACTCAGAGATCTACTCAAGTTAGTTAATCACATAAGATTTAAAAACGTACAACGATCTGTGTTTATAAAGACGATTTTAAAAATGCCCTCATGGAGCCTCTCAGGCTAGTCTATGTTGGTCTAGGTTATGTTATAAACTTTGATTGAAAATGGAAAAAAATCTGATTAATAATCCCTCTGATGACTCTGGTCAGGTTAGCTCATGTTAACTAGCCGAATATAAACATCTATAAGGAAATACAAAACTTCCTCTTTCCATATTTGGACTTTTTTTTTAACCTGACTTGCACACGTGTCTTAGATCAGCCATTTTTATATCACATTATATTACAGAAAGTGTGACTGCAGTGTGTAACTCTCTGAAGTGTGTGTGTGTGTGTGTGTGTGTGTGTGTGTGTGTGTGTGTGCATGCTGCTTGACTGACTGACCCTCCGGCCCGTCTGCTTCCTCTTCTCTTTAGTGTTTTTGTCTGAGTCACTTTTGGTCGACGGACTCGGCTTGATGGAGTGCAGATTATCAGGAAGGCCGAAGGCTTTCGAATCCGCAGAGAGACACAGATACACATCCACCAGACAGTACGCGTCTATCGCTGCAGGGGGGGCGGGGGAGAGACAGACAGACAAACAATAAAGGTAAAGAGGAAAGGGAAAAGTGTGTGAGAGAGTGATAGCAATAAAAAACAAATAAAAAGAATGAAAAAGTATCAAAAAAAAAAGGCAAAAAGGAAAAATGAGAGGGGAGAAAAAGCCTCACCGGAAAGAAAAATTACAAAGTAAGAAAAAAAGTGATAAGAAAGAAAAGCAACAGATAGATAGATAGATAGATAGATAGATAGATAGAAGAAGAAAAAGAAAAACGTTTGAGGGATGCAGTGCAAAACTTGTTAAAAAAAAAAAAAAAAAAAAAAGTATAACACTTTTGGGTAGAGTGTGTAGGCGTGGCTTGTGGGATTAATAAAGTTCTTTGAATCTTGAGACTGACCTGCATAGCGGACCTGTCCTGTGCGAAGTGGACGGCGTTCCCAGTTGGACAGCTGTTCTGTTTTATCCAGCGGTTTTCCCAGCACCTGCTGCACCAGCAGACTTAACCCTTTCTCCGCTGGGCCCTCGTTCACATCCACCAACCGAGGCCCAGCGCTCCCTCTCCAGCACCGCTGCAGCTGATATAGGGGGAAGAGGTCAAAGGTCATGTCCTGTATACGATAATACGATACCAAAGTAGTGTGTGTGTGTGTGTGTGTGTGTGTGTGTGTGTGTGTGTGTGTGTGTCAGGGACATCACTGAAAATCCTACACCTTACAAACTAACATCCCGCGCCTGGAAAACCAATCAGAGCTTTGTGAGGTGACTTTGCACCCATTACTCCTCTCACTCATGCATGGCGTGCGTCACATGACTAAATGCCCAGGTCTTATTGGTTAATAAGTTTTTTTTACTGAATTACTATAATAATCTATCTGCAAATACAATGAAGAAAGAAAAAGTGAATGATTAGATGAATGAAGGTCTCTAAGAAAGAAATGAGAATCAAAGGGAAAAGAGAGAAATGGAGGAACAGAGAGAAAGGTAGGTAGGTATTGGGAAGCAGGGAGGAGAAATAAAAAAGTGGAAAAAAAGGAGAAGAAATGAGAGCAAAAGAAGTAACTAGAAAGGGCGCAAAAAGAAGATTTAAAACACAAAGAGGGAAATAAACCAGAGGGGGAAAAAAATCTAAGAACAAGAAGTACTGTAGTGAGGAGGAAATAAAAAACAAAAGAGAGAGAGAGAGAGAGAAACAGAGAGAGGGGGGGGGGTACCACCTGCTGATGGACATGGAGCAGGTCCAAAACTCCCTTAAACTCCAGCGGTTCCTCCTTTAACTCGGGCCATGTGGCCACCAGACTCCTCAAATCTCCAGACATCCCATAACCTACACACACACACACACACACACACACACACACACACACAAACATAGCTTTCAAACTGACCACAACCTGCAATATGTTCTCCAGATGTTTGATTCTCCATCAAAGCACTTCAGATGTTACAATCAGGCGGTTTAGTCTACAGGTTCCCGTAAAGAGCGTGAGGAACGTTCTCGTGGAGGCCCACAGTGAGAAGAACCTCCTCACGCGTCTCCTCAAACTCGAGTGTGTCTCCTCACCCAGTTTGAGGACGCTGGGCTCGGTGAGGAGCTCTCGGATGAAGCTGACGGTCAGGCTGTGATGTCTGACACCCGGAGCACACAGATCCAACAGGAACACGCGCTCCTTCAGGGCCAGCTGGATCAGGGAGATGCGCTGCGTGCTCACCGTCCCGAACCCGGCTCGCCACTCCATGTCCACGCCCACCATACACCCCGCCTACACAGCAAACAAACACAACCTGGTCATGTGACTGAAGAACACACAACTTTTTCCTCACATCAGCATTCCTGTCTTATTGCCCCAATCAGAAGTCTATGATGTCATCATTGCGCGCCCATTAGTCCAAAAACAGAACAAACAGAGCAAGAACAGAACTGAGGAGAGAGAGAAAGAAAAATAAAACGTGGAAAACATTAAAAAGCAGAAAACAAGAAATGAAAATAGAAAAGACTAGAAGAAAGAAAGAAAGAAAGAAAGAATACAGCAAAAAATACAGGAAATACAGAAAGAAATAAAAAATAGAGATAAAAAAATCTAAAATAAAAATTATAATAAAAGAAAAAAGAGAAAAGAAAACAGAAGTGAGGAGAGAGGGAGAGAGAGAAAGAAAGAAAGGAGAAAAACATGGAAAAAAGAAAAATAGCAGAAAACAAAAGAAGATAAGGAGAAAGAAATTAAGAGAAGAAAAGAAAATAGAAAAGAAGAGAAGAAAAAGAAAAAGAAAACAATAACTTGTTTATCCAAAAGCAGACTGCTGTAGTGTATTGATACACACACACACACACACACACACACACACACACACACACACACACACACACACACACACACACACACACACA
>JAQMYL010000009.1:26808230-26816301 GCA_030014365.1 Clarias pachynema | reverse complement strand
ACTTTTAACGAGTACGAGTACTTTAAAAAATGTGGTATCGAGGCCGATACCCGATACCGGTATCGGTGCATCCCTAAATAAAATTAATAACCAGAGTAGATTTTAAACTTTTGTCCCGGCCCTCTACAATATTTTCTGCTTCTCATTTGGCCCCTGGGGAAAAATAATTGCCCACCCCTGGTCTATATTATTTTGTCTTACAAGCTCCTGTTGTTCCACCTGAATGGGAAAAGCGTAGAATTCACATGATCGTTAGCGTCACCGACACACGACCCGCACTCAAACACACACCTCCACATATAGAAGTCTAGGAGAAACATTTTCCTGCTATGAACATGCTACGCTATGTAGCCGTAAATCAAGCAGGGCGTGGCATCCCACTTTCAAAACTTTCATTTTGACTTTCAAAAAATGTTTTGTTAAGCTACAGAATCAAACTCCAGCTCTTGGGAGAAACGGCGGTTTAATTGTATTTTGTGAGAATATCACTTCTACTTCTTTGATCTTATGAGAGGTTGGTGTAACACCGCCACCTACTGGACTGGAGTGTGGAGCAGAAGACTGGCAGGAAATAAAGATTACTGAGACGTGACATTTAAACAATCATCAACACAGCACTGTAGTGTTTATCAGATATTTGTAGTAGTGTTTATACTTTATAAACCTGAAAACTTAAGTAACAGTTTTGCGTCTGATTCACAGCTCTGATAAAAAACATCACACAAGACAGACAGGGTGAGGATAAGCTTTGACCTTTTCTCATGATGATGATGATGAAGAATGAAGCTTAAGAAGCTGACTCAGAGCTTTTTTTAGACAATATTCAAATCGGCCTGGCTCAGTGATGAATATGCAAAAGGAAAGAAAAGCGCCAGGAGCAGATCTGATCTCTACCCTTTTCCAGCTTTTCCTTTTTTTGACATTTCTTCTGACATTTAGCGTTGAGGAGAAAATAAGCGGTACGAGGACACGACCGAGACGGAGGATTTCCAGTTTGAGTTTGCTCTTGCAGAGATATTTTATTCATGAAGGCTACAAATGCTGCTCCGTGGCTGATTAACACACACACACGCCGTGTGTACGTGTCTAACAGTGCTGTAACTCCCTCTGTATTTAACCTCCACACACTCTGATCCCGATCACCATCGATCTTAAACAAACCATGTGGCCCCGCCCACTTCTACAGCTGTACACATCAGGCTTGTGAACATCTGGATCCTCTTCACACTTACACTCCAGTCTGTTTAAACCCTGTTCAGGGTGCGTGAGGCTCGGAGGAGCTTCATCTCCCGCGCTGCTCGCTGCAGCAGTCCGACCCGTCCGCGCCTGATCCCGACCGGAACCGCAGCTCAGGGTTTTTTGTACGTCACCGATAAACCGAACAGGAACGACAGGAACACACACGCTACAGCTCCAGAACGGCTCTAAACACAATCCGTCAGGGGATTTATATCGGCTTAATTGAAAGTCATGGTTTGTAGTCACTCTTACAGGTTTATAATTGATTAATTAACTGACACACGTTCTTTAAATTGTTTTGGATCGAACTGATAATCAGTTACACAGAAATCTAAAACTCTTACATTTACAGAGAGAGAGAGAGAGAGAGAGAGACAAATTTAGACAGAAGACTTAGAAAGAGACAGATGGAGAGACAGATAGAGACAAAGAGAGAAACAGGGTGACAGGTGAAGAGATGGAGAGAAGATGAGCGAGAGAGAGAGCAAGAGAGAGGAGAGAGACAGAGAGAGAGAGAGAAAGAGAGAGAGAGAGACAAATTTAGACAGAGAGAGACAAATTTAGACAGAAGACTTAGAAAGAGAGACAGATGGAGAGACAGAGAGCGACAAAGAGAGAAACAGGGTGACAGGTGAAGAGATGGAGAGAAGATGAGAGCGAGAGAGAGAGAGAGCGAGAGAGAGAGAGAGAGAGATCTTCGCTGTCTGTCTCTCGTCAGTGTAGTCGTGTAAAAGTGCAGAAGCCGAGCTCGTTTTAGAATCACGACTGTTCTTCACCACGCAGGAGTCCTGAGGAGACCCAACACACACACACACACACACACACACACACACACAGTACACACTCTGTATCCTTAGTTTGCTCAACCAGGATCATGTTTAACTGATAAAACGTGATTATTTAAAGGCTTCCGACAAAGAGAGAGAGAGCGAGAGAGAGAGAGACAGATCTGTCTGTCTGTCAGGAGGAGAACAACACATCAACCAATCAGCTGTTACACATGAACACCTTGTACTCATGGTTGTGTTATCTCTCTCACACACACACACACAGTACGGCTCTATATAAGAGTGACACACACACACACACACACACACACACACACACACACACACACACACACACACACACACACACACACACACACAAGGAGGATCAGACATGAGTGATGGCGACAGGTCCAGTGATTTACTCGAACTGTAAAGATTTAATTAAAGCCCGAACTTTAACGATTTAATCTGAGACTTTAACACAAATTTATTGTACATCAAAATGAACCTGACCACCTCTCATCACCTGTCTTCTGACTGCTCTGTGTGTGTGTGTGTGTGTGTGTGTGTGTGTGTGTGTGTCCTTACTGAAGATTTGATATAATAAACACTGAAATATACACTGCGACATTAACACACCTTTAAATCTGTTAGAAACACGTAGAATTAAATGATTTCTGAAATTAAATAACACGAGCCTTAAAAAGCAGGTAACCGCACTCGTATTATTATTAATAACAATAATGATGATAATAAGTGATTACGGTACAATACTTTAGCCCTGAAATTAAAAGGGTAAAGGGTCACATGACATGCTGAAGATGGTGATGTCACTTTTCAAAACATTTAACTTTCATTCAGAGTCGAGACATTTGTACAGCCGTACCTCTGCATACAAACTGAACTGAAATTACGCCTCAGAATAAAAAGGATTTTCATCATACAAAACCGAGCTGAACTAAACGCTGGCCGTGAGCCGCTCGAACTTGTTACAGTGGAAAGACAAGTGGAGTGTGTTTACATATATATATTTTACATACGTTTCCCCCAATTTTGTGTAAGATTTAGTGAGACACAGCACCGTATGTACTACGAAGATCGTTATCACGAACGGTAACAAGAAGAAAACAGAGCCGCTTTCAGTTTGGTTTTTATAGCAGTGAGGTTTAATGTTGATTTATTTCATATTTTACTTCATTTACGTGACTTTTCTAAAGGTTTCGATTGTTTTTAGATGCAAAAATATGATTATAGTGTTGGAAATTGGTAATATAAAAATTATTATCTGCAGTTACATTATTTCCGAAAATACGTTTCACAATACAAAATTTCACCTTAAGAACTCGCCTCCAGAACGGATTGAATTCTTATGCCGAGATTCTGCTGTGTATTAGAGCCGTAGATGCTAATCTTTAACGATTGTAACGATTTTCACTCTCGACAGTAGCGCGTATGGGTCGCTAGGGGGCGCTGGACTTCCTTGACGTGACTGACTCAGGACTCGCGTCTGATTGGACAAGTTCTAGAACCCGAACCCAGAGATGTGCAAACAAACTGGTGAGATCAGGTGCAGAAACTCAGAACTGTAGAATCCTTCGGACCCGACTCTAGAACTGTTCTTTGATTCTGCACTTCCAGCTTCCGGTTCTAGAATTGATCTGATCAGACAAAGGCTCCCATGTCATACTGAAGAACTTAAAATAATTTGACAAATAAATATAAATTCTTTCATTTAATTAAACACAATAAGCATTTTGTTAATGTGATAATGCTGATTATTTATTTATACTAAAGGAAACAGATGTTTGGCTGTTTTTGGGGTGCGCATGTTTTTTTTTTTGTAAAATAGTAATAATCTTTAATTATTTCACCTCACAAATAAATAAATTCGAGTCAGTGTGGAAGCACGGTTGATATTCCACACACTTGTGTCTCCACATGAGGTGTGTAACTCGTAAGGATTTGATATAAACAGGACTAACATGCAGATGTTGACAGAAACGCCCTGAACCTGCAGCACCTGCAGCACCTGTAGAACCCAGACCAGGGTGTCGCCTCCTGCATCATGGGTCACTCTCGGGTCATTTAAAATCGTCCACAGTGATGATGTACATCAGGAGCGCTGACGTCTGATCCACTGTCTGATCTCTGATACTCATTTAAACTGCTCATTAATTCTAATGCAAATCTAAACAAAATGAATCCGTAACGATGAGAACATACGCAGATTCTATAGATCATATTTTATTACTTAAATCTGATCATCATATAATGTTTCACTTTTTTCTTTAGTTGTTAAACATCACATATTAATGGAGTAAACGGATTCCTGGAGCGTGGAATAAACACTGGGGTTAAAAAGGTAAAAAATCTAGAATATTTAATGCTAATTTAAATAAAGATAATATACAACAACGATTTGTTTAACCCAAAACAGCAATATCCTTCCTCAGTTTCAGACGGTCACATGATGCAGCTGCTTTCTGTAGTAACGGATTAGAAAGATTAGGGGATTATTACAGGGTTATGATGTCGTTAGATACAATAAGTTTATATCAAATCATGAACAGCCTCAGCAGCAGCGACCTCATTTCCCCTCTCGTCTGTTCCAATCACTCAGCATTCAGCATCAGCAGTAGAACTAATCACCACCTGATCATCTGTCATCATCTGCACCTGTTTCTCACTCGGTCAGGACTTAATGTAGATGTTTTATGGTTGACTGGTTCATACAACACTGTGTGGCTTAAACAAGAACACTCCTCTGACACGGCTCGGGTACAGGGACTGCACGGAACCTGAAGCCTGGAGAACTATTCCTCAAGACTACATCAATAATACAAGAAAGTCTGTTTCAGCTCCCTTTATAAGCAGAATATCTCCTCATCTGACTGCGGCTCGCCTCGGTCCTGCGTCCGTCTCTTCAGGTCCCTGAACGAAATGAACAAGTGCCGCGCTCTCTACACTGGAGCGCAGGACTCGTCTCATATTACAAACTCACTCAGGGTTTGTTTACCCACTACATCACACACACACACACACACACACACACACACACACACATCACTGCTGTCAGCGCTGTGCTTAAAGACACAGAGTCCTGCTGATCTGATCATACACACATCCACATCATTAAATTACAGGTTATGTTGAGGTGTATTGCACCGTTTTCACATACAGCATGTTATGGGGGATGTGACACAGACACTTACGTACACGCCTGCGTGTTAGCATCGGGGTTTTAATCCCGTACACACTGTGATGCTGCAGATTTAATGAGGAAACAGAAGATATCCATGGAAACAGACATGCGGACGCTTCCTAATGCAGCGGGAACCAAGTGGACATGTGTGTGTGTTTGTGTGTGTGTGTGTGTGTGTGAGATAATGAGACATTTCACGAGTAACAACTTGCAAATATGAACACGAACACACACACACGAACACACACCTATTAAACCATTAAAATATCAAATTTTGCATCCAAATAAATAAAACAACTGAAACAGGCTGAGAAACATCTCCTCATCGACCCTGAATTTATACATATGCATGAACGGGAATGAATATGCAAATTACTATACGCAGTATGTTAATTATTATGCTGCTGCCTATTACATTCCACTAACGCTAACACGCAGGAGTTAGCGAACAGCTAATAAACGAGCGAAATATTTTCATTATCCGAGTTTTGGTTTTACCCCAAAAAAATCAGCCCCAGAAACATTTTACATTATATTTCAAATGTTACCATGACAACAACTTGGCTAGCTGGAGAGCTTACAGGCTCATCATCATCATCACCATCATCATCACATGCAGCTAACTTTCCAGGGACATTGCAGGTTCTACAGGTACGTCCTCCAGGTTGGACACCTCCTCCTCCTCCTCCTCCTATAATCTAATCTGCAAACTGATTGGTCCATAGTCATGGAGTTTGTTTGGTGACATCACGAACATGCATAGCTCCTCCCCCTGAAGCAGTTATTTGAAATCCATTTCTTGAAGCGAGAACATCTGTACAAATATCTAAAGAGTGAAATAAAGATCATTCTTATACGTGTTTTTCACGAGCTCATCCTCCATTCCCATGATGCACTGCAAAGCTGACTAACTTAGAGGTGGGGGCGGGGTCACAGGGGGTTAATAGCTACCTTCTGCCCAGGGAAGGAACGCAAACATCATCGAACTGACAGCTAACAAATCAAGACCTCATGCCCGAGGCGGATTCAGCCGAATCGTGTTGCTGGGGTTAATTGCCTGGTTACCATGGCGACACCCCACCATAACATCCATCCCATTAACCGGTACATGAATTTGTGCAGCAACAGCATGTGAGCGAGTGTGTGAGCGGTCTGGATGTGCTCCAGTCAGAAACGATCTCCGAGTCTGATCACGCTCCTCATGGGTCTCATCATCAGAGAGAAACACATCATCAAACAGAGAGTGTGTGTGTGTGTGTGTGTGTGTGTGTGTGTGTGTGTGTGTGTGTGTGTGTGTGTTTAAATGTCGAACGACAAAACAAGCAAACGCTGCAGGGTGAAACGGAGCTCTGTGTTGTGTAACGCTCCTCGCGGCGCTCGCTGTTTCCTGACGCAGTGTTTTTCTTCGCCCTCGTCTCACGTGCCGGAGTTATCGGATCCTCGGATCGAGCTGCATGCCGGGGCAGGTCCGTTAACCGCTTCTCACAGCTGAGAGAGCTGAAGGCGTCACGTGCTGCGGTGATCTCCACACCGAAAGTTCCAGATCACACCGCGGCGCAGCTCCGTTCTCAGATCTCAGGATGTCGATCAGTTTTCTGTATCAGCAGAACTGACCGTCACATGGCTGGTTTCCATGGTAACAGCTCACTCACAGGGACTTTTGACAGACTTAGACAGACCTTCTACTGACACGTGGCCGTCAGTCACGTACGGCGGGCGATGACCCACCGGATTACCGGATAATTACCAAGAGGAACCCAGCAGCCGATCGCTTCTTCCTTTAGCTGATTATTTTCGTATGCAGTGCGTCCTGGTGGACGTGACGTGACGTGTCCACATGAGAAGGGAGCGTGTGGAGATGGACGAAGGTAATAAGGAAACTGATGTGCAGATGTTCGATTTGTGCGATTTCTTCCAACGCTGTCCATCACCTGATTCCTCCTGGATTTGTTGACGCCTACTAGCATTAGCATGAGCGTTAACCTCATTCAGTGCTTCTGTCGCACGTGAGACGATGCTGTGAAACACACCCTGCTTTCCGATACAGAAAAAAAGACATGATGGTAGTGTTAACCAATAAAACCTTCTAATTAATAGCTAATTAACCGCTCTGGAGTCGAATCCCAATTAGCATTAAATGGAAGGCTAGTGCACTATTTAGGGTGTACAGGCACTTGCTCCACACACCAAGTAGTGCCCTTGATCAGGGGATAGAGGGGGATTTGGGATTGAGAGAGGAGGAGCTAATCAGAAGGTCGCAGGTTCAAACCTCAGCACCACCACGTTACCACTGATGGGCCCCTGAATAAAGCTCTTAACCCTCGACTGCTCAGATGTATAATGAGATGAAATGTAAGTCGCCCTGGATGTGCGAGTTCGTACCAAACGCCGTAAGTGAAAATGCTTCGGCTCCTGGTTTCGAATGTGTGTTTTGGCGCCGACATCCGGTAAGTAACGGCCCTTTCACCCTCCGCCGAGGTCTTTAAGGAGAATCCTGTTTGTTCACGGAAGGAGTCTCCAGTGTCGGCGCTCTGTAACACTCAGATGTTTCCAACAACCTGAACGTTTTGAATTAATCCAACCCTGGGAATAAAACACGCGCAGTTACAGGAGAATAATCAACAGCAGGGTGATAACAGTAACTCGCCACAGCTTCATCACGCCTCCTGGTGTTGATTATTGTCCTACACCACTCTCCTAAAGTCGATTGTTTCTCAGGTAAATAAATAATGGCACCTCTGAAAGCCACACAAAGCTTCCAACCAATAGAAACGCCCGCATTCACCCTCGTCTCTCTCTCTCTCTCTCTCTCTCCCTCGTGCGTGCACCTGACACGTCCATCACCTGTCCCTCATCTGTC
>JAQMYL010000009.1:26738786-26746235 GCA_030014365.1 Clarias pachynema | reverse complement strand
CACACACACACACACACACACACACACACACACACACACACACACACACACACACACACACACACACACAAAGACAAAAATCTGGGTTAATTTAATTTTCTCCACAATAAAGTCCGGGAGATTACACGCCCCAAACTGCCTCCAACACTGATCACTAATCCGATCTCCCTCTTCTGCTTCTCTTTCTTTTCAGCGAGGATTTCATGTGTGTGTGTGTGTGCGTGAGTGTGTGTTATCTCGTCACGTCCACGAGGCACAGCACAGCACACACACACTTACCAGAATTCATTTACAGTAATTATCCAGTGTATCTCTCCTCAGCGTACAGTTTGGCTCTTTGTTGTGAGTCGCCTCGTCCTCTGCTGCGTGTGTCGTATTATAACGACGCTGCTCCGTTTGATTTCACTCCGGAGATCATCTATTGTGTTTGGAGCAATAAATAATAGATTTGATTATTTATTATTCATCCATCCATCAGTAAGTCCGCATTCTGGCACGTTCAGGGCAAAGTGGGGTGTAATAAAGGGCAGGGGGTGGAGGGGGTGGAGGGGGTGGGGGGGGTCGTCTCGAACGCCAGCGTTAAATACCAGAGCCTGTTATATAAAACAAACCTACAGTAGATGGACAGACAGACAAATGGGTGGGTGAATGCAGGGATGGACAGACAAGAAGACAGAAGGACATGAAGGTGAATGAATGCATGGTCAGATGAGTGGATGGACTGATGGACAAATGAGTCGATAGATAGACGAGCGTATGCATGGATAAGTGGATGGTTGGATGGATGTATAAATGGATAAAGGGATTGATGGATACGTGGATGGATGATGGATGGAGGGGTACACAGACAAATAGTGGAAACTTGATGGAAAAGTGCAATGCATGGCTAATTGGATGGATGGATGGATGGATGGATGGAAGGACAGACAAGTGGACGCATAAATGAATTGAGTTAACAGTCCTATTGTCATTCTAGTGATAATCAAGTTACAGTAAAGTGAAACAGACGTCTCCGATGCCTTGGAATAATATATGACAGGTGGATGGATTGATGAACGGATAGACAGACAGACTTCTCGGAGAGAAACAAGGTGAGAGACGTCTCTCTGTGAGTTAACCACTAAAGCTCAGCTGCCTTGATTTTAATCTTCCTCACTTGAAGGTCGCTTTGGATAAAAGTAATAATAAAAGTCTCTATCTATAAACGCGCCGAACGTCCTCTCAGAATATAATCTTAGGACATCTAAAAGGTTCGAGGATAAAAGCCTCCATCACTACAAAGCTGTTTTAGCGTACGGTGTGTGTGTGTGTGTGTGTGTGTGATTGGTGTGTGTTCAGGCCTGACTGATCCTCCTGACTTGTTCCTGCTTCACTGAGCTTCTTGAAGTCATGTTGCCATTTCTGTGACCAAAACACAGCTTTAATAAAGTTCTCTAACCGCTTCTTTGTTTAAGTTTCTTTTTGTCTCCTTTAGCTGTACAAACTCCGAGACACACCCGGACCGGCTCCGGTCCACGGGACGGGCGCAGGACCCGATTTCCAGAGCTGGACACTGAGGTCACGTACTGTAAAAGTCTACAGTGATGCAGAGGCAGATCTCGTACCTCAGACACTCGAGTTTTACAGACTGCGGTGTGAGGCTGCGTGATGGTCTTGTTACGAGGGGGCGCTTATGTATGGCACCACCACGTATGTTGTTAAGGTTGGGAGCCCCAACGCAGGACTTAGAAGGGAGTGTTGGGACGTGGGGTGTTTATTTTGGCCGAGGATGATTGGCTCGCGTGAGCACCACGCAGCGCAAGGTAAAGGTGCTTATACACCGCTGCTATTAACTCTCTTGTGTTCAGAAAGGGGTACGTGTCACTATAAAGAGAGGTGCGTGTATGTCTGCGCCTGCCGCCTCGCTACTGATTGTTTTCCCATCCTTTTAGGCCTCTTTTTATTTTTCAATTTTCTTTCTCTTTTCCCCTATACCTGAGCAACGCTCGAATACCTGGTGCTATCTAATATTCGCACATAGTGTGCTGGTTTCTGGGGGTTTAAATAACCTGCTGGACAGGTGTAGCGCGTCTCCTCTGATTGGCAACATGGCGAGGTTGCCTAGCAACCACGGCTGTCCGCTGCTCTGCCTGTCTATAAATCTGCCTTGTTGTCTGCAGATTTGCCCCTCGCGCGGGTGACCGTGTTACAGATTTAGCCATAAATTATTATGATTTTCTAAAACAAAGACAGAGACGTGGTCCTGTGACAATATTTTCATTCTGGCCTTTAAAGATGGACGGGTGACCGGAGGTAGAGAAGATCAGGGCATGGAGGAGAAAATGAAGAGAGAGAGAAATAAGAGCTGCCTTTCAGTCTGTCTCGCTCTCTCTCTCTCTCTCTCTCTCTCGCATTCACTTTCTATCTGTCTCTTTGTTCACTTTGTAACTGTCTGTCTCTCTAGGTCTGTCTGTCTATCTACCTTTCTCAGTTTCTTTATCTCAGTCTTTGCTTGTCTGTCTCTTTCTGATTGTCTGTGTCTCTGATTTTTCTGTCTCTCTCGCTCTTTCTCTGTGTCTCTGTATCTCTAATTCTATTTATATGTCACAGTCTGTCTCTCTTTTGTGTCTGACTGTCTCTGTCACTCTCTCTGTGTCTGTGTAGCTCGCGCTCTTTATTTCAGTGCCGTTCTTCTTTCTATCTCTCTATCACATTGCTCTCTTTATTTCTCAGTTTCTCTCTCTGCCTTTCATCCTCTCTCTCTCTATAGTCAGTCTATCTTTCTGTGTGTGTGTGTGTGTGTGTGTGTGTGTGTTTCTCTTTCTGTCTCTCTGTCTTTCTCACCCTCTGATCTTTTGTTCCTCTATTCTTTTAAAGACACTTAGAGCACAAAAGGCCTGTGACGGTCACGCCGACACCATGTCTCTTCCTTTGATCTCTGTCCTAAAAAAAAATCAGCAACAAAACCACCACCGCCACCACCATCCTCACCATCATCATCATCATCCTCACCACCATCATCACCACTGCACTAATCCTGTTCCAGATAGTATTTGGATCAGAGTCTCTCAAACTCTTCATTTAAATGTAACTGATCAGCTAAGATTAGAAGTTAAGCTTTGGTTTAATGTTCACTAAATGCTTTACTAAAACACTGCTGTAGGATTATTAACACAACGTGTGGTTATTGTTACACCACTGTAGAAACATGAGTCTCCAATTAAAGCTACAGGATGTAAGAGATTTCTTGAATGCTGCCCCCTGTGGTAGAAAATTCACATTGCAATTTATGATTTGTGACTGTAAGCTAAGTGTGTGTGTGTGTGTGTGTTTGTAGTTTGTAGGTCACTGAAACAACCCCAAGGTATAACTGTGTCTTTGTGTTTTTGAGATCTGAACACATCACAAAGCTAAAAGTAGCAAGCGAGTAAAAACACACACTGTTAATGAAGCAGAAACACAACAACGCTTTCCGGTAATAATTCACCAGGGGGTTTCATGATCATTCTGCCTTCAAGAGGGCAAATCTTAGGTACTACTGCTTTCACGTAGGAAATATCTATGTTGATGTATGGTGTGTGTGTTTAAAAATAAGTGAATGTTTTTTCTTTCTTCTAAAATTTTCTTTCTTCTAAAATCCTCCACAGTCTAGCTTTAAATACAGAACATGGTGATGATGTAATGTCTTAGCTGGAATCACACAGAAACTTTCAGAAAAATATCTGCCTCAAATCCTGTTATATAAGCTGGAAGGTTTTGCTGATACATTTTTAAATCTTGTAAATACACAAAGAAGAAATGATTGAATGATCAGTGAATTGGTGAAAGATTTAAATGAAATCCACCAGCTCATTAAATTCTGCTTCAAAACCATGCAATCAAGCAAAAATGCAACCAACAAATAAAGCATCCAACCCAACAACCAAAAAAATAACCAAACAAAGAATTAACCAGCCAACCATACAAACAAACAAACAACTAACTAACTAACTAACCCACCCAGTGGGCACAGGTGGGATATCAGGAAGTGATCAGGACGATTCACAGCCTGTAAATACTCGGATGACTTCAGGAATAATTTCGCCGTACCCTCTCATCTCTGTGCTGATGACCGAAGCACCCCTTAATTAGTCTGGAGTTTTAAAGACCTTCTCCACATGACCCGAGGGCTGGTCTACGCGTTCAAACAAACAAACAAACAATTTATTTATCTGTGCTGTTTCCTCCTCCACTCTTTAAGCCACACACAGTATCACCTGGCAAATGACACCGCAGACGTGAATCTGAGCTTCAAATCCGCGCTCTCGACTCTTTCTTCTGTACATCAGGCTGAGGAGAGCAAACATAATTAACTCGAGTGCTAGACACAAAACGAGTGAATGCTAATCCCAGCTCGGGGGGTTTCCTGAGCTTTATGCGCCGTTCATCAAAACCAACAGGCCTGCTCACTCGCTCTCTCGTGGATGAATCTCTCGCTCGCTCTCTCAGACAGATTTACTCTTGAACTTTACTGTTAACAGGAGCTCAGCCGTCATCGCCGCAGCCTCCCGGCGGGAAATGACAGCAGCCTCGAAGAGGACTTCCAAGAAACTCAGGAAGAGAAAGAAGGATAGCGAGAGAAATGTGCTGAACACACAGAAAGCAGAGCTACTTTTATTACAGTAATAGGATATTATTTTATGTTATATTATAGTGTTACGGCAAATGCATTAGGGAAGGAAAGAAATAAAAAGAGGAGGGAAAAATGCAAACGATGCCATAAATATTGTTAAATTGCACCCTGTGCACCTTGTTACTCTCGCAGTCTCTGGAGAAACCTATGCAGCCCTGACACGCTGGCTCGAAATCAAAAGCAGAGCCATGCTAATCTAAACACGGGATAATAGAGCAGTGAATCCTGAACCCTCCTGAACACAGAAATGTGGCGGTGGGGTGACAGAGGAGGAACTGAATAGTGGGATTAAGTGCAAGCGCAGAGAGGCAGATGGAAGATTTGGAGTCTGGAGTTAATGCAAACACACAACGCAGTGGACCGCATTACACATTTACTCTCTTAATGAGGCGCAGAGCGGCCCTGAGCGCCGAACACCACTTCATGCAACTTTGAAATGAGCTGCCATGAAGAGAAACTTATGTACAAGCACTAGGAAGGTTGTGGGTTTGAATCCACAGCCTTTAATCCCTGTTTATTGCTCATGTTTTATTCCTCTGTGTCAAAGTTTAATTTAATAATCAAAAGCACAAACTCCTCTGTCCCGAAGATAAATTTTTACCGCTGTTTAAAGGCACGACTTGGGTCTTTGTGTGTGTGTGTGTGTGTGTGTGTGTGTGTGGAGTTTGCATGTTCTCCCCGGAACGTGGTAGTTTCCTCCGGGTACTCCAGTCCAAAGCCATGCAGGTAGGACTAACTGACATTTCTAAATGTGTGTTTGTGTGGTCTGTGATGGTTTGCCACCCCGTCCAGGGTGTACCACGCCCAGTGCCCCGAGTCCCCTGCGACAGGCTCCAGGCATCTCGCGACTCTCTACAGGATAAGCGCTATAGAGAACCAGTGGGAAAGAGAGAACGTTACAAAGCACTGACACTGGAGACTCCTTCCATAAGTGTTACACATGTTGGTGAGCGAGCTGTTACTATAGAAACAATTAGAAACTTAATCATAACGAGCGCATTAATATCAACCTGCGCTATCATAAGAGCTAAAGTTTTAGAAAAATCAATCGCAGCCAATCAGAATCCAGAATGTAGTAGTGTTGTGGCAGAATGTCCCGAGTCCGGTCATGCAGTTTGACCTCTGGAATAAACACTGGACTTAAACACCTGAAACATCATTCGGCTGCATCGAGTCAGTGGCTTTGTGACACCTAAGCAAAAACCCTCTCTCTCTCACTCTCTCACTCTCTCTCTCTCTCTCTCTCTCTGTGTCGTGTCTCTGCATCTCGCTGTGAACATCGACCAAAAACCCCATTACCAGCCTCCAGCTGAGACTCATCGTGCTCAGGTGGCTCGAATTACATACGCATAAAGTTACTACACGCGACCCGTAGGGGCATCGTTACACACCCGTAACACACAGCTGTGTGCTGCGTGCTCCTGGTCTACGTGATGTTTTCTATCTGCTCGCTGATGTCATTGTTTTGGTGAACCTATGAACGGCTTTTTAAACAGATTGACAGGATGTGTGTGTAAACAGGAAGGAAGACGATCGAACCGATCTCTATAGAGATGTAAACCAGGGCCTCCTCCCTGCAGCTGCACCCGAACGTCCTCTCCGCTTAATAACACACTGTGTGGACTGTTGAGTCATTTTGGCCCCTTAGTTTTTTTTTGGAATGAAAGAGAGAGAGAGAGAGAGAGAGAGAGAGAGAAATAACAAGCCGGATCGATTTATTAGGTTCTCACAAAGCCAAACATGAAATCAGCACTTCCTGAACAAAACCCCTGAGAGACAAAGAGAATGCGAGAGCTTATATAAGAGATGAGGAAATTTCATAGGAAGAAGTGATTTTTCTTATTTTCATAATTGGTCACATGATCCTTCATGCATGTACCTGAGACACCTGTGCTGAAGCTGTAGAACAGGAAGCAGGTGGAACCCAGTTCTAACACAGATATGACTTTAATACCTGATGTATATTGTGGTTAAAGGTCTAATATGGACCATGTGATTGGAGATTGTTTCCACATGTTGGCTGTAGAACAGGAACACTGGCATAAACAAGACTTCTCTAACAGATGAAAGGTTTTCAGGGATATTTAAGGGCTGTTAGGAATCTGAAACGGGTTCGACTTAAAACCTGATTCTGATAAGAAACTAATTGAACTTCAGGGTTTAACGTACTGTTGTACCTTCAATGGTTCCGCATGAGGAAGGATGATATCACTGGATACAGAATAAAACAGAACGTGTTTTATTCCTCTTACACCACAGCCATTTAAAAACTACTATAACTTTCGAATGTGTCGTCTCATTCAGTTTCGTGAAACATCACTCTCACTTCACAGCAGCTATAACCAGCCCTTCCTTTTCCTTATTTTCACTTGAATTTAATCTCGATCGGAGCCCTAACCAATCCAGCTTGTTAAACTGCTCTGTTTTGACGATGAAGTCACAGCTTTACTGTGTTTAAGGTACTGACACTGGAGACTCCTTCCGTAAAAGTTACACAAGTATTTATATTTCTATACAGAAGACATCATGCTGACTATCAATGATTTATTTATTTATGTATACGTGTAGAGTTCTGAGTAAATGTGTGAATGAGCTGTTTTGATGGAAACCATGTGGCTGCTGTTATGGGAAATCAATCAAGACTTTTTCCGACCAATCAGAATCGCGGATTGAAGAGCGAGTGAGCGGGGCAGAGCTCCTAATGATCCGTATTGACTTTTTTAAATAAAACAATGCGCTCGTCCTTGAACGACTCGTCACGTTCCCTCCTGTCCTTTCACGAGCGAGACATAACGAAA
>JAQMYL010000009.1:26718555-26733686 GCA_030014365.1 Clarias pachynema | reverse complement strand
ACACACACACACACACACACACACACACACACACACACACACAGAGGTGCAAGTTGACAGTGCTAACTGCTAAGCCACAATAAAAGCCACGAGGTTTTTATTCAGAAATCTTTAGTTCTTTAAAGAATTCCAGAATTATTTAGTATTTATAAATGTTTTTTAAATCTTTATTTTTATTTTTAAAGATTTCATATCAGAAATGTCTATTACAACAAACCCCACCTGAAAACAAAAATGAAAACAACAACAACCTCAAAACTCTTTAAAAAATAATAAAATTGGGCCGAAACTTTGCACGGTACCATAAGCCATAGCGGTGGAACCCGCGGCTCGGGACTGCTGGCTAATGGATAAAGCTCAGCGCCTTTTCCACAAAGTTCTAGCACTTTGGTGAGGAGGGAAAAATGCTAATTTTGTTTCTCAGATGCAGCAGCACACAGCGTGTTTCAAGCGTCCTGCTGCGCTGCTGCCATTCAGAGAAACTCGGCTCACTGTAAAGCTTTCAGGCCGCGTCCTCAACTCGATGTAGACACATTAAAGTTTTACACAGATGAGAGAGAGAGAGAGAGAGAGAGAGAGACGGAAGAGGAGAAACACTGGAGATGAAAGAAGTACAAATAACAGCACATCAGCACACAAGAGAAAGAAACCATCCTAAATTGCTAACATGGCTAATAAGTTTGAGCGCTTGCACTTGATCTCATGCATCATTAGCAACGCTGCAACTTTAACTGCTCTGAGTACACGCCTGTAATCAAGAACCTTTGATCTAAAATATCTAAAAGAATAAAACAAGATACACAACGTGTGAGTTTTGTATTTAATGACGTGTTAGTTAATGTTCATGTAAGCATCATGATATGATAAACATAAACTATGATAAACTGATAAAGACCTGGTAAACCACACAGTGTGTGCACCATCTAGTGGCCAGACGCTGCATTACAGCTAAACTCACAAGAGGAATTAATTTTCTAAACTGGCCAGGAAATGTCTTAAGACAGCAAAACTAATAAAGTGCACTTCATCAGCAGCCAAAAAGCCCCACATGGATTTTTATTACGTTCCTAAATGCTGCTTTTAAGATAATTATACTGATAATCTGCTTAATGAAAGAGCTGAGTATAAAAATAAAAGCTTGCAGTGACTTTGGGGAAAAACACTGAGTCAAATGAGGAGTAAAAGACACAAACCTCAATGCACACACACACACACACACACACACGCGCGCGAGCAGCAACCACACTGATGTGGAAACATTACATGTACGTACAATACAATATTCTAAATATTATTACATTACTAATGATTCATTCCAGCAAAGTAACCCGAGTGCAGCCACAGGACAGGACAGGACAGGACAGGACAGGACACACACATGTGCATGAAAAAAACTAAGTATTAACATATTTTACTACATTTATACAGATATAACAAACTCACATTTGCATAATAATTAAACTTTAAAGCATATTTTGAAGCAGAGAGTGTGTGCAGCCTGTGTTTCACCAGACAGGTTATTAAAAAATGTTTATATTTTATTATTTAAAAAAAAAAGTGAACTAATATGATCTGGCTTTTAATATCATTAATATCAACTAATGTATAGACTTAAACTTAATACATTCAGTCTCTAAATGTTACTATTTTGTCGATCTAATAGTAAAAACAGACAGACAGACAGACAGACAGGTGTCTTACCTCTACATACTCTCCTTGGGTCTCTGTTGTTCCCTTTTGACTGAAAAGAGAAAAAATTATAATTTTCAGAATGTTTTATTTTTAAACACTGAAGATGTGATGCGATATCACCAACAACACTGTTAGTGTGAACATAATGACTCACGTCTCACTACATCACAAAATCCTGGCCATAAACATCTCAAATTAAAAAATGACAAATTATTTTATGTATCACGTAATAAACTCATTGAAACCACTGAGCTCCCTCTGATGGAAGCGCAGCGAGTTCTCCTAGTCGTGTAGAAACCTAAAACTGGGAACCTGTTTTTGAAAGTATGTAACTAGATCTTAAAGAAAAGTTTAAAGAGTAACTGAAGTGTGTGTAGTAACTGGCTTTAAGTTGATTAAACTCCAAAATACGGCTGAAAATTTTTCGTTTTAATATTCCGGGGTTGTCAGGAGTTTAAAGTTCTCAGTTCTCTACTTGGAACATTCTTAGATCAGATATATTATATAATAAATTGTAATCTAAATACTACTGATACTTATTCAAATATTTTAAATAATACATTATGGATTCAGTACTACTGCACAAACTAATACTGATATTTCACTTATAATAGATTGTAATTTAAATACGACTACTAATAATAATATCATTTAATTTATAATTGGGTGTTCAAGTCAAAGTGGGACTTTTGTTTGTACAGAATAACAGAACACAGTTCTGAGAGTAAACACTCCCTTTATTTATTAGGTCCCTATGTTCCTTTATTGTCTGAAACGCTGGCCTCCCAGGAACTCCTTTAATGGACCAAACATGTGGAAATGTCTTGGACTCCCAGCCGAGTTCCTGTAATGTGCAAGTGGTGTTGATGAATATGTGTGTGTGTGTGTGTGTATAGTTCCCACAGACAGACACATCTGATTAACATCTGGTTTAACTTGAACACCCCTTGTATTATTATTATTATTATTATTATTATTATTATTATTCCTTTCTGCATTGGAAAGAAAAGTGTAGCTCAGATGCAGCACTTGGTCCAGCCCACATACTTTGAAAGGTCAAACCTGCCTGATTATAAGATAACACTGTAGGTGCTTCCCCCAGAACATCTACGTAAGGAACGGGTCATGATGGTGATCTCAACTTTAGGAAAATTATCAACAACCCGGTGGTATGATGAAGCCGACCTATTGCTACCACATTGAAGTTAACTGTAAAGCGCTAAACCATTACAAAACATTAATCAACACCTTGTGACCAATCAGAGTCCAGAATTCATCAGTGTTAGAATTGTTACATAATGTATCTTTTCCGCTCTGTTCCTGAGTGTTTGTAAAGCGTTCTTACCTTTCAGACTCTGGACCTGCTTTACTTTCTTCTCCTTCTTTCTCTTGAGGTTTCCTGATGCTGAAAGTGTCGTCCACCCGCAGGTCCGCAGAGATCTTCGCAGCCAGACTGGTCTTCCTGGGCAGGACAGGTTTCTCCGGGAGAGCATCTGGAGGTGGAGGTGGATCTGGATCCGCTGCGGGTTTTGAGTCTTTCTTATCTGAATCTTTAAGGACCTGTTCTGTGCTCACAGCTTCGGGTTTCTCTTTGGTCTCAGTTTTCTGGGGTTCTGCGATGTTCTCGTGCAGACTTGACAGCACTTTGGCATTGAGAGCACTGAGCAGAGGAGACTCGATCACGTCGTCTGTACATCTCATGCTCTGACTCCGGCTCAAGGTGGTAGCCTTGGCCTTGGATTTGACTTTAAGACTCCTCTGATCCTGACTTTTAGCCTTGCTGCTCTTGTCTTTCTTCTTCTGAGGGCGAGGCATGGTGCCCATGTGGGTGTACATATCACTGGAACGGGCGTAGCTTGGACAGCGAGGACGCATGTCCCCATCATCAACGGACCTCTCTTCATCTTTTACCTTCGCTGTGTCCGATTTGCGGCGAAAGGAAAGGTTACTCAGACTCCCAAACCATTTAAAACCTGTTGACGAGCAGAGAAAGAATACGTTATTATCCTTTAAATTGTGTTGAAAATCATCTTTATATTCAAATATTATTATCGCTGAACTGTGTAGTTAATATTTCTAAACTAAAAGAACAGAAAGAAGGCAGAGTTTGCACTAGTTTGTGGCACTCATGAGCTGGAAAAACCCTCTCTGTGTGCATCAGTGTACATCTTCACAGTGGCGCAGCTGCAAATCACAGGTTTATATTAAAACATTATCATTTCTAAAGCAACAGATCGATCTCAGGGACGGTTTCTCAGGGACGGTTTCTCAGGGACGTTTTCTCAGGGACAGCTAATAAACACAATTAAACCTCTATAATTATTGATTCTTGAGGAGACGTTTTGGTAACGTATGGAAGGAGTCTCCAGTTTCAGTGCTTTGTAACATTCAGAGGCAAACCTGTATTTAAAATATATATATATTCATACACATTCTTTTTATATTTCATACATATTTCCATAATTATCTTTTGACAAAGCTGCTTTGCGACAATGAACATTGTTAACAGCGATATAGAAATAAAATTGAATTGAATTGAATTGAACATGTGTTCCGGGATGTAATGATCAAATAAAAACAAAATAATTTTACATATGTCGTGATGTAATAGTAATGTATAACATCAGCTGCATAAACATAACTATTACCTGATTAATTGTAGAATACAGCAAAAAATAAATAAAATTATTCTGGCCTTGTAGCTTTTTACATTTTGATATTATATTAATTTTACTATATATTTTATATATTTGTAATGTACTTAATTCTGTTTAATTAGTTAAACCTAAACACACATTTTTCTTACCATTATGTATTTCTGTTCAATTTTTAATTTGTCTGTTTAATTTTAGTCTGTCCTTTATTTAAATATGCTGATACACAAATAATTATTTCAGTTTTTAGTATTTATAAATTCATCAAAGGCACAGAGCTGCTGTAAATAAATAGGATCTATGGGTTTAGATGTACCGAGTCATACACAACAAGGACTTTTCATACAGTAAAATTATTTATTTTGCTTTATTTATATAAGATTTCCTGTTAGGTATATACTCAGTTTTTTATTTTGTAAATTGAGAACACTTTCACTCTTATGGAATCCCTACATGGAATTTCTGGAAGCACAAAATCTACCGTGAGTGGAGAAGAGAGCCCTCGTTATTACTCTCATTTATCCTGGTTATTTTCTGTTAATTTACTTTACTGTTTTTTTCTCTTGTATGTTCATTACTCTTTTTGATATTTTAAAAGCATCAAAACCCCAAAATATGTGTACAGTGTGTGTGTGTGTGTGTGTGTGTGTGTGTGTGTGTGTTTGGGGTGTGGGCGTCCTCTTATACGATTACAATATAACAAATACTATATTATTTACTAAACATTTGTCTAGACATTTTTACTATTTTGAATAAAACATTTCAATTTAATTGGCAAACAACTTTGCTTAAATAGAATTAGCTGTGAATAATTCAATGATAATTATATTACATTACATTACATTATATTATATTATATTATATTATATTATTTTACATTATATTATATTATATTATATTACATTATATTATATTATATTATATTATATTATATTATATTATATTATATTATATTATATTACATTATATTACATTATATTATACATACACTGTGTGTACCTTTTAATTTTTTTTAATCATTTTGGTCAGTTTTTACGACACAGAGGTCAGAGTTCAGAGGTCAAGGCACACACACTTAGCTTATCTTGTGTGCTAGCAGGAAAACAAGTGGCATGAGCAAAATGAGCACAACCAAATTAATAAGATTTTGAACTGAGAGTGACAGCAGCACCGAGTCTGGCCTCTGATATGCATCCGGTACGATAATCCGAGTTTTATAGTGTTGTTACATCAGTAACGTGAACTAAAACCCTGAATCACTCTCTCTCTCTCTCTCTCTCTCATTCTTGCTGACGCATTCCCTCACTCGCTGACTAGTGCTGATATTTATTACAACAGCACGACATCAAGTGTGATATTACTTTTATAGAACAGCTTCATAAACACCATTTATTACATTTATTATAACAGATTATGGTTTGTTTCTTTATTTAACCAGTTATTTTGCTTTCGCCCACACACACCGACCCGCGACTGGACGAGCTGGTGACCTTCTGTTAGTGAGCGACAGTTAGTGTTACTTAGTGTTATTATTACTGGTACTGTGTAGCCAAAAGGTGAAGAGATTAAACCATGGAGGTGGTGGACAGTCCTTGATCAGGGGTTAGAGAGCGATTTGGGATTTAGCCTTGTGTTAGAAGGTAGTTCGCTTTGTAGCTAAGCGTTAGCCGTGAACAGAACAACACGGGCGGTTCAGGGGTGATTGGGAACGACTTAGAGGAACGACTAAGGACACAGCATGTTGTTTAAGTCGACATAACGTTATCAGATGTGTGCTCGCTCCTCAGTACAAGTCCTTAGTATAATTAACCACTGTACAACATCTGGGATGCTGAAATACATATAGTTAAACATCATAGTGCTGTTACCGTGTATTATCAGCACTTGTGGAACGATTCTCATTCAATCAGATTACTCAGTCAAAACAAACTGTTGTTTTGTATACATTATATTATTATAATCCAACTATTTCAAGCTTGATAAAGTACTTGTTTCTTGAAATAGAGCTAATAATAATAATAATAATAATAATAATAATAATAATAATAAAGTATTATACTTATTTTAATCTTAGAATAAAATCTACAAGATCAGTTTGAGTTACTACATGAGATTAAATTAAATGAGTGTGTGTATGAAATAAGTAAGTGTGTGTGTGTGTGGTGGTAAATCTGGGTTCTTCACTGGGTCACTGGACAAATGATGTTTCTCTCAGATGTTCCGCCTGAACTCTTGTCTCCTTCCTGATCCACATGAGTAAATTAGTATCTTAACTTCTCTAAAGTTCAACATTTATGAGTCTCTGCGGCGACTCCACGCGTGTCCTGCGGTCAAAACACCAAACTTGTGTCATATGGAAGTTCATGATTGTGTGCTTTCCTGCTGCTTTATCACATCTTACACGGAAAAGCATGATTTCGTCATCAGTGTCATTTAATAACTGTCTTATGAGTCAGATAATCCCACAGATTAATCATCTCCAGCTCTACCGTGGCACAGAAACACAACAGCGGTCCAGTTTAAAGCTAGCTGTAGAGATGTATCTTTGCAAACTGTAAATGTTTGATACATAACAGATGAATTTTTCAGATGTTTTTTTGGTTAAACCTTCAGTAAACACTGTCTCTACTCACAGCTACATGAAAAACGATAGTAAACAACCGTCTCTCTCTGTGGTGCATCATTTAAACTTCACAGGAAATCTGAATAAAGTTCACAGGGGTTTATTAGTGCACATTTGATACAGCCGACCACAGAGCGAAAACACACACACACACACACACACACACACACACACACACACACACACACACACACACACACACAGGTAGTCATAAAATACTCACTCAGTTTGTGCTTCAGCATGTTGTCCGTATGCCAGGGTGTGGATGTTTATTTTCTTTCCTAGAGAGTTCTGAATAACCTGCTTCCTTCTCGAGTGTGTGTGTTTGAGTGTGTGTGCGTGTGTCTACGTATGTGTATGTGTGCGTGTGTGTGGACAGAAGGGCTGGTGCAGTATACAATGTGACAGTGTAACACTTCCTGTGTTGTGTTGCACAGATATGAGCCGCCCCGGGTTTGTGGTTGAGCTCATGTGAACCTCGCTCTCATGTCAGAGGGACGAAAGAGCCAGAGACAGAAATGAACAGTGGTGTTTTCCACTTGTCTCCAACTGTCTCCACTTGTCTCCATTTGTCTCCGTCTGTCTCCAACTGTCTTCATCTGTCCCCACATATCCCCATATTTTGCCACATACTGTATCTCCACATATCTCCACCTGTCTCCATTTGTCTCCACATATCTCCACCTGTCTCCATTTGTCTCCACATATCTCCACCAGTCTCCATCTGTCTCCACATATTTTCACCTTTCCACACCTGTCTCCACATATCTATACCTGTTTCCATCTGTCTCCACATAACTCCACCTGTCTCCATTTGTCTCCACATATCTCCACCAGTCTCCATCTGTCTCCACATATCTCCACCTGTCTCCATCTGTCTCCACATATCTATACCTGTTTCCATCTGTCTCCACATATCTCCACCTGTCTCCATCTGTCTCCACATATCTATACCTGTTTCCATCTGTCTCCACATATCTTCACCTTTCCCCATCTAGGGGAAAGGTGATATTTCCCCATCATATACAGAACACATACATCTGTCTCTACATATCTCCACCTGTCCCCACATATCCCCATATTTTGCCACATACTGTATCTCCACCTTTCTCCATCTGTCTCCACATATCTCCACCTGTCTCTATCTGTCCCCACCTGTCTCCACATATCTCCATCTGTCCCCACCTGTCTCCATCTGTCCCCACCTGTCTCCACATATCTCCATCTGTCCCCACCTGTCTCCATCTGTCCCCACCTGTCTCCACATATCTCCATCTGTCCCCACCTGTCCCCACCTGTCTCCACATATCTCCATCTGTCCCCACCTGTCTCCACATATCTCCATCTGACCCCACATATCTCCATCTGTCTCCACATATCTCCATCTGTCCCCATCTGTCCCCACATATCTCCATCTGTCCCCACATATCTCCATTTGTCCCCACCTGTCTCCACATATCTCCATCTGTCTCCACCTGTCTCCACATATCTCCATATTTTGCCATATACTGTATCTCCACCTGTCTCCATTTGTCTCTCTATATCTCCATCTGTCTAACATTTTGAAGATGTGTGCCATATAAACAGTAACAGATTGAATGTCTCTGACTGTGTTTCTGTGTCAGAGGACAGGAAGTTGTGTCAGTAATGAGTGTGCATCACTTTATGTTTCCACACAGACGACCCATGAAAAATAAAAAATTAATTAATAGTTTTGACAAACAATGCATGTCAGATGGTTATAATGAACAAAGTCAAAATGATATCTGTGCAAAAAAAAAAAAACGCACCCCTTTTTCTGACATAAAGATACGACTGAGCCTCCTGCAGCCCCAAAACACAATGTAACCTTACTGTATATCTGCCCTAAACCTCTTTCACATCCTCTAAGCAGCTTTTGCATCCTGTTAGCTGTAATGATTAGTTCATATGAAGCATGTGAAGACCTTATTATGGTTTCAAATACTTTTTTAGGGTCAAACCTTTTGTAGGGTTAAAAAAAAATAGAAATAATGCAGAGGTTTTACTTGAGACGTTTTGGACGTTTAGCTTCTGTGCATTTGTAATATTTAAGTACTAACTTGCACAGGAAGAGAAGAATGATTCAAAGAAGTTGCACCTCACTTCCTCTTTATAGATCTGTTCTGACCTGGGTGTGACTTCCTGCAGGAAGCTGTGTATGTGTGTATGTGTGTATGTGTGACAGAGAGAGAGATAGAGTGATAGAGAGAGAGTGATAGAGAGAGAGTGATAGAGAGAGAGTGATAGAGAGAGAGAGAGACAGCATTTATGCAAAAAACCCCACACCCGCTTCTTAATAAAACTATCTGAGTTTCATCTTCATACAAAAAACAGTAGCTGCTGATCTTCGATGATTTTTAAGAACTGCTCGGTTCATCGTTATTACATGATGTCATATACAGCACACACGTTGCAAGTTTGACTGTATTTTATTCTAATTCCTATCAGTAACAGATTGAATATACCAAATATGGTAAAATATAATCTACAAATAGTTATGATGTAGTTACTTCTACTGTATATCTAAGCTAAATTCATCCAAAAATAATGAAACACTCACAATGAACTGCATGTTAATGCAATGCACCCTGTGTTTATTAAATATGACTTTGTACAGTACAATAACAGGACAGACAGGATGGTAAACAGCAACAAATGATGACGATGAGACAAAAAGGGAAGTTCGGCCGTCTGGGATTGTCTGCAGGTAAATAACAAATAAATAACAGTAAGGGTTTGTTCATGTTTATAGAGAACAGGAAGTTCCACTCGGTCCTAAACCGCATCCGAGTCAGATTACTGAAAACTGGAAGTGGTCTGGTTACTGTAAAGATTTTTTTTTTTCTCAAGGTATATGTTTAATGGAGTTTACTTATAAGTGAAAAAGACAGAAAATTAATTATCAACAAGCACAATTAAAACAACTAACAACAATTATATTATATTTTATGATCCTTATAGCAGTCGTACTTTTATTACCTTCTTCAGTCTTATAGCACAGCTTTACAGATCCAGTCGTTAAAAGTGTGTGTGTGTGTGTGTGTGAGGGAGAGAATGGTTACCTTTGCAGTTAATAGAAATGAGATAACTTATTAAGAGAGAGTTGAGGTTTAAACATGCTTCTGGGTCGACCAAAAAGTCCAATTAAATTAACCCCAGGTTTTGTATTTCTCCTGATATATTTCATCATTGTTGTCGTCTGTACCGCTTTATCTTGTCTACAGGGTTGCGGGGAGGCTGCAGCCCATCCCGGGAGGGATTTAGGGCACAAATCCAGAGGACAGGGTGCAAATCCATCGCAGAGCACACACACACACACACACATACACACACACACACACACACACACACACACACACACAACACTACGGGCAATTTGTGAACACCACTTAATCTAATCTGCAGATCTTTGGACTGTGAGAGGAAACCGAAATACCCGGCGGAAACCCACCAAGCACGGGGAGAACATGCAAACTCCACACACACAGAGGCGGGAATCGAACCTGGCTGGGAATCGAATCCAAACCCTGGAGATGTAAGGCAACAGTGCTACCATAATATTTGACGATTCAAATGTCGAGATCCAGAAACTCTGACTTTCACTCTGTAATAAAATAAAAACTTATTTTTGGGAGAATTTTGTCCGTCCGACTTGTCCTCACTCATATGGAGGCAATGTACAATATGATGTTATATAACCGTGGGTAAATGCGTACACACAAGTGGGTTTTTTTCGCACTTTTTTTTCCTCCATGCTGTTTTTTTCTTAGCAATAGAAGAATGCTGAATATATCTTTCAAGACAACAACCCTTGACTCTGGGTTTAGAGTTAAATGTGGATCTTATGCAAATGGTAGAAAAGGAAATGGAAACTGACTCTACACAAAAAAAAAGTGCCCTGTAAGTGTCGGAAAAAGTGTTGTGGTGGCAGATTGAACTCACGTTGGGCTTGTTGGCTTGTCACCCTTGTATATGTGAATGTTCAAAACACCCTCACTGTGCGCCGGGTTGCGGGTTAGATCAGGAGAGAAACACCTCTCGGCTGTTATTAGCTTTAACATGACATGGCAGGAAACCCGAATTCTTCCTAAATTTTAAAAGAATGTAAAACATCTGTGTTTTGGCTGGGTCGAGAGTTACAGTATGTCAAGGCGAGGTTGCGCAAACAGATAGGGAGCCGCGCACGGTACTTTTAGCTGCTGGTACTCAGTCATGTCACACAGGGGTGTGTAGACGTTCCTCATCTCTGGTGTATATCTGAGGTTATGTCTGTATGGATGTCCCCATGTCCCCATCAACCAAGTGGACAAAACAAAGATCCAAACGTTATTATTAATCAGGCCTGAAGCTGCTTCAGCTGTCTATAGATACACTATCGTGGATCAATCAATCACACAAACATCAATCACTCTGCTGCAGTACATGTACATGTAGGTAGATCGTCATCTGAGGTGCTCGGGGGTAAATGTGGGACAATTCAAAGCGTTTGTGTTTTAATAAACTAAGTACTGAGGATATTGGGTATTTAGCGTAGCGACTGAGTTAGCATGGTGTTGTTGATAATCGAGTAGATTCTAGTATAAAATGAACAAAGCAAGCATGAGAAGTTAAACATGTCCAGATTGATTGAGTACATTAGAAAAGATAAATTGTGTTTATTTGATGTTTCGGTTCTATATGTTACTAGGGGTCAAATGTCTCTCTAACAATCACAAATTAATATTAGGGGCATTCAAGTCAAACCGGGACTTGTGATGACATTTCCGCTGAATGAAGTCATAAAAACTATTGACATTTGGGCCTCCGGGTGGCGCAGTGGTAAAGTTCTCGCTCTATCATCCGGAGATCGCTGGTTCGGTTCCCGGGTGATGCTGTAACCTCTCGCAGCCGGAGGTCTAGAGAGAGCTGATTGGCCGAACTCTCTCACACGGGAGGGATGAGAGGGACTTCGTGCTCCCACATTAATCACGGCTCTACAGCCAATCAGGGGCGTCTGTGAGCTCACACACGCGGAAGGAGTGGATAGCGCTGTGTGTTACTCCGCCCCCAACGGTGCGTGAGCGAGCAGTTCGAAAAGATGCTGGAAAGTCGGCTGGCGTCACATGGTTCGGAGGAAGCACGTCATAGTCTTCGGCCCTCCCGACTGCGTGGTAGTAGTAGCCTTAATGTGGAGCCCCCTAGTGGAATTGGACACGACTAAATTAGGGAGAAAATTGGGGAAAAAATCCCCCGCCCCCACCAAAAAAAAAAAACGATTGACATTTAAAGAAGACGTCCAGCACTGTACGGTGATGAGACTCTTAGTCTCAGTAAAACATTAGAACGGTCAGAAGAACATTAGAAGAAGGCCGCATGTCTGTGAATGACGATCCCACCCGAGCTGGCTCGGAGCCCACTGTAGGCGTGAACATTCAACGAGTGGAACACCTGATCCTTGAAAAACAGAGGATAATTTGCGGAAGAGACGCATCTGTGTGTGTGTGTGTGAACTGTACACACACTCATTCACCAACCCCACTTACACATTACAGGAACTCGGCTGGGAGTTATTGAGACAATCCCCCGTACAGTCCTGACCTGATGTTTGAGTCAGTAAAGGAGTTCCTGGGAGGCCGGCGTTTCAGACATGAATCAGACAGACAGTCCGATCATTTCAAACGTTCTACCTTGATGGTGTCCAAGCTCTAGTGAAACACTGGGATAAGTGCATTAGTGTATCAGGGGATTATATAGAGAAATAAAGGGAGTTTTTACTCTCAGGACTGTGTTCTGTTATTCTGTACAATTAAAAGTCATTTCACGACATTAGTGTTGCATGCGCAGGTGATGTCATTCTGCGGTTCATTACTTCCTCCTCACTGTGGCCGGTGCAAATATCAACACTAACGCCTTTTTACAAGCACTCAGTGGAGCCTGAATAACTTACAGTAAATGTGTGACTTCAATTTACTTTTCAGTAACTAGTCCATTAAACCTTTACAGTTTCCTCCTGCAAGGTCACATTTTGTGGATGTGTCTAAATTGATCACATGATGTAGAAGCAACCAATTGGAGGGTTAATTAAATCAGTTTGCTTTAGTGTAACAAAGCAACAGTTCAGAATCATCAGAAAAAAAAACTTGATTAGAAATATTGTATAAAAATGCAGCTCAGAGAGAGGAAAGAGAGGGAGTGGAAGAGGAGCAAAGAGACAGGATTAGAGGAATATTTTGCACCTGGAGCTTCGGCTAGCACTAAACCTCTCCCAGCTCGGCTCCATAAATACAGTGTTAGTTTATTCCTCCTGATAATGAGTTCTATAAATAATATGTTAATGTGTTTTATTGTAGGTTCAAACATCAGAGTTTTACTGAAGGTACAGTGAGATGGTCACGGTGGCTTAGCGGTTGCACCTCCAGGATCCGGGTTCTATTCCCGCCATGGGTTCCGGGTTCTCGCCATGTTTGGTTGGTTTCCTCCGGGTGCTCCGGTTTCCTCCCACAGTCCAAAGACATAAAGATTAGGCTAATTGGTGTTCGAAAATTGTGTTTTAAAGTCATTATAAAGGAGATCTGCTGCTTGTCGTGTGCTTTACTGTGACAGTGATGAGGCTGAGCAGGTGTAGATAGCAGTGATGCACAGAGACGTGATGTGGAACGGCAGTGTGAAACTGTACATCCACAAATGTAAAGCAGTGAGACAAACACACTGGGACAAAGGTCTTCTTCTGGCCTGGTGGAAGAAATGACACGCTTCTATACGACCACTAGATGGCGCACCAACACTGTCTGTATCCTGGAAGCATTTATCAATTTATTATTATTCTGTACATTTCTTATGAATATTCTTATAAAAGCTGTGTAGGTGTTACAGAGTGTTACTGTATATCACTACAACCTCACAGACGCAGGTTTAATCCAGACCAGGAGGTCATGTGACGTAAAGGGTGTCTGGTCTAATAGAACTGATATGAGCTGAAAACAGTGTGATGTTTGAGTGTGACTCTGATATGACTGTGATGACACACACACACACACACACACACACACACATACAGAGCGCTGTGGTCTGAACCCTGTCATCTCGCTCTGATGTCTTGTCAGAAAAATACTGAGAGGCTGAGCACCGAAACCCGGCATCAGTCTCTAAAATAACAACATTCCAGGTGGAGGGGTCGGCTCAGACGTGAGCTCGGCCAGGCTAGGGCCCTGCTCCGCTCGTTTTCCCTGCAGGACTTTTTCTTTATCATGAACGTGTAGTGTAGTTTTAGGAGGTCAATCTGGTCAGAGAAAAAGGCATTGTAGTACAGTTGTTGAATTCTGGACTCTGATTGGTGTTGATTAATTTTCTTTAACAGCAGCTCAGACAGTAGTGCAGGTTTACATTAATGTGTTCTATTAAATATGTTTCCATAGTAACAACTCATTCTATAAGAAGAGTAAATATTTTTGTAATAACGTGAGTAAGGAGTCTCCAGTGTCAGCGCTCTATAACAGGGTTTGGTAAAGTTTTGAAGCCCCTTCAGGACAGAGGAGATAGACAGACACATACATACAGTATACATTCTTACATACAGTACAACTATGCAGTGCGGGTACAAAGCAACGAAATGCAGTTATCAGAAATGCAAACAGTAGTGTATATACATTGTGAAGCTTACAGTATAACATGTGGGTTAAATAAGTACAGTATATAGAGTCAGCCAAAAAAAAATATATTCACACCTCAACAGTTGTTATCTACACCATTTTTAAAAACAAATTCAAATTGAATTGCGGCATTATTATATATATACACAGTGGAACCTCGGATTACGAGCATAATTTGTTCCGGAAGCGGCTCGTATTCCAAAACACTCCTAAACCAAATCGAATTTCTCCATAAGAAATAATGGAAACTCAAAGTATTCGTTCCACAGCCCAAAAAAATAAATAGATAAAAATAATTAATACAAAATATTAACTAAAAATAAAACAAATAACCTTTAAAAAAAAGTAAAAATAAATCCAGACAGATAAATGTTTCCGTTTGTGCACGCAGGCACTGTGTATGTGTGTGTGTGTGTGTGTGTGTGTGTGTGTGTGGGTGTGTGTGTGAATCTAAAGTAAGCTCCCCTCTCCCCCTTCTTGTCTTACACAGTTACCCTTCCTCCACTCTTTTCA
>JAQMYL010000009.1:26688835-26698948 GCA_030014365.1 Clarias pachynema | reverse complement strand
AGGGGAGGGATGAGAGGTACTTAGTGCTCCCACATTAATCACGACTCTACAGCCAATCAGGGGCGTCTGTGAGCTCGGAAGCGGAAGGAGCGGATAGCGCTGTCCTCCGAGTGTGGTGCGCCCTCTTGTGGTGTACAAGTTAATGATTAATCACTAACGTCCCTAATCTCCACCTTATTTTTTTTAACTCTGCACCAACACCATGCTCTTGTGGTCATGTGATAGTGTCGAGGTGGGTGATGGGAAATTAGGAGACGAGAATAAGAAAAAGCAGAGAAACAGAACCATGTACTGTACATTGGTTTAAAGGAGAAGCAATGAGTCTACCAGCAATTGATGCAAACTTGGTGGTGCAGTAGATATGTTGCTTATTCTAACGTGCACGTCATTGTTTAGTTACACACTGAGTTTAAAGAGTTTGTGAGAGTTTAAGGCTGAAATCGTGAACGGCATCATTCAGTACACGGACACGAGCTTTGAGATCCCGAGTCACAGTTTCACAGAACTTTCTCATTATGATTCCTAAGATGTAAATGCGTTACTGTTCGTCTTTAGATGGAGGAAACACTTTTATACACATTTACATGTTTAACACGTAGCCCTTTAGTCTGACTAAGTGCACACACACACACACACACACACACACACACTGTGATTTGAAAGTAGTGGTGGTGGTGGTTGTGTTCTTGGTGTTGACCCGTGGTTGTGCATCCACTATGTTGTATTATCGCCACCTTCTGGTCTTGATCTCCTTCGTCTGAAATGTCTGTGTCTTGTAGCTACATGTAGGCTAAGCTACTCTTGTCTTAAACTACAATGTTTATTACGTCATAATTCAAATTGGCGTCATGCAGATTTAAACTGTGATCTTCTTCTTCTTGGTGTTTATGTCGGTTGGCGTCCACTATGTTGCATCACCGCCACCGTCAGGTCTTGATCTCCCTCGTCTTCATTTCAGTCCCGTCGTCTTCAAGAACCCCATCAGATACTTTCTTCCTTGTTTTCTAAAATACTTTTCACATCGTACGCCAAACTCTCAGAATTCCCGATGCTCTCTGTTTCCTCCGGATGAACAAACTCCAGACTGACTGACTGTCAGCTGCTTCTTACATCACAACGGTGATCATTTGCATTGACCACACCCACTGATTTACATATTCAAGCAGAAAATTGGCACTTTCATTAAGTGTGCTGTTAATTAAATTAAATCTTGTTTGGTAAAACATGTTTCATACACACACACACACACACACACACATACACACACACACACACAAAAGAAGCACCGTATACAAGTGTAGTGTGTAGAAGGTCAGTACAGTGCCACGAGAGGCTGACACACACACACACACACACACATACAAATGTGTTCATACACACACAAACAAAAAATCATAATGCATCTCTGGCTGTCTGCTCGGCAGTGTGTAACACGAACCGGCCGACATTAACATTTCAGGCCCCTGTGTGTGTGTTTGTGTGTGTGTGTGTGTGTGTGTGTTCTGAGTGTCTGGATGGTTTGTAATGGATCCAGTCTTGATTTACTGGATCCTGTCTCGCTCTCCCGCTGCAGTGTCCTCGCTCTCCTATTGATCTGTGAGTCGAGAGCGAGAGGTCACTGAGCCGTTCAGGTGTGCAGCTGAAATCTGCACTTAAAGTTTTGATACAAGCTTTTAAACCTCCTCCTCGTCTCTGACCACTGGATCTGTAGAGTGTGTGTGTGTGTGTCTATGTGTGTGTGTGTTTGTGTGTGTGAGAGAAAGAGAGAGAGAGAGAGAGAGAGATTAGGGTGGATGAGAATGTTTTTCCCAGCAGTGCGAACGGAGAGTCGGCGCTTTACTCCAAACTCACCCAGGAGTCTGAGGGCTGATATTTAAATATTGCATCTTCAAACAAAACATTTATTCTTCAGTCAGACATACACATATGTATAGGCAGTACGTTGCTCTCCAGAATTATTGACACCCCTAATGTGAAAGCAAAAAAAAAAATCATTAATGCCACAAAAACTTTTAACTAGAAACTCTTCTCACTTGGAGGTGTGTTTAAATCTGAATCTGAATCAAATATATGATTTGTTTCTGTGGAAGATATTTACACGAGTCGAGTCAAACTGGGACTTTTGATTATACAGAATAACAGAACACAGTCCTAAGAGTAAACACTGCCTTTATTCCTCTACCTGATCCGCTGATACACTAATGCACTTATCACAGGGTGTCACTGGCGCTTGGACACCATCGAGGTAGAAGGTTTTCTATAGGACTGTCTGCTTTATGTCTGAAACACCGGCCTCCCAGGAACTCCTTTAATGAGTTTCCAAACATATGGGTGTGAGTTTAATGTGCAAGTGGTGTTGGTGTATGAGTGTGTGTACAGTTCACACAGACAGAATCGCCTCATTATCCACCGGTTTTCAAGGATCAGGAACTCCATGAGCTCCGAGTCACCTCAGCCGGGATCATCATTCACAGACGAAACGCCTTCTTAAAAACGTTTGCACTGTTCACATATTTCACTGCGACTAAGAGTCTCATCACCGTACTGTGCTTGACGTCTTCTGTAAATGTTCATTATTTTTACGTCTTCATTCATAAGAAATTTCATCACAAGTCCCGGTTTGACTTGAACGCTCCTCGTACAGTCACATTGGCTGGGTTTATGTGATTTATTTATTTTCATTGTATTATTTTGTATAATTGAGTGATGTTTGTGGGTGACATGAAGAGTGCTATATACTCGTAAATTAAAGTTTTAAAAAATTATTATTATAATAATAATTATTATTATTATTTTAAACTACCGTTAGTACGCGTCATTGGTGGTTAAAAAGTTTGTAGAAACAGTTAAAAGGTTAAATCTAATTATAATAGATAATGCTCCCTCAACCCTGTGACCTGATTGGTCAGGAAGTAAAAAAAAAAAAATTGAGAGCCCTCTTTGGAAACACGACCGTGAAGGAAAAATAACTTGCTTTTCATTACGTAATCAAAGGACGTAAACGATTGTTAGCAGATTTGAGACGTGGATTAGAGCTCAGCGGTTTGTTCTATGGTTGAGAAGGTCCCAGGTTCAAACCCCAGCACCAAGTCGCCACTGCTGGGCCCTTGAGTGAGGCCCCTAACTCTCCTCTGCTCAGATGTATAATGAGATGAAAGAGTAAGTTGCTCTGGATAACGGCGTCTGCCAAATGCTGTAATGTAGATGTAATGTGTGTATGTCAGCTTAGTAGTTAGAGGAAGAGCGTAATGTGTTCATCCTTTATAAATGATGTTAAATACTTAATAATGAGAGATGCGTACTGCATTAGTATGTCATTAAACTGTAAATCCCATGCCTTGCAAAACAAGCGCATTATTATTGAATTGAAATTAAATTGACGAGAGACGTTGAGATGGAGAGAGACAGCGGAGAGACGGAGAGCCTCGGCGTGGTCTCCTGAGTGTTGGGGATTTGCTGACGGGGTCTGGATGCCGGAGATATTTGATCGTCTTGCTGAGCTTGGAGCTCTGCTAAATCATATAATGCTGAAACACTGGTTCAGTCATTTACTTCTGTGTGAGAGAGAGAGACAGAGACAGAGAGAGAGAGAGAGGAGGAGGAGAAACTCTTATGAGACAGATAAAACTGCTGAGAGAGAAGAAGGGACAGACAGAAGGATGGAACAATGAAGTGGAGAAGAAACAAATGCCTCATCTGTTCTCTCTCTCTCTCTCTCTCTCTAACATTTTTTCCACTGAATCTTCTGTTCATTTATTATTCAGCAGTCACTTATGCAAAATATCCTGAGCTTGTCCTCTTCTTCGTCTTTCCAATAATTCATTTAAATCATTAATGTATTCAGGTCTGTTTAAGTGAGGAATAAAATTTTCCTATCACTCTCTCTCTCTGTCTCTCTCTCTCTCTCTCTCTTAATAATAAGTTAATAAGACAAAAAAAAAATGCAGTTTGTCATGTTATTCAGAATCCACAAAGATGTGTAAACTCCTCCCTGATCCTGGAGACTCCTTGCATAAATATTAAAACTACACATTTTAAAATGCTTATTATTATTATTATGGAAATAATAAGATATTAGAACAAACGCATTAATATACTGTAAACCTGCACTACTGTCAGAGCTGCTGTCATGGAGAATTAATCAACACCTCCTGAATCATGTGATACTGTAGAATTCAAGCTCTATGTTGGGGACCAGAAGCTCAGAGCTGAGTGAGGACACAAGGTGGGCAGAAGTTCCAGATGAATGTACCTCTCATGTTTGGCAGAAGCTCCATGTTGGTTAGATGTTCCAGGTTGAGTGAGTTTCTATTTTGCGAGCGGTCCAGTGCTGGGTGAGAGCTCATGTTTGGCAGAAGCCCCATGCTGTGCAGAATCTCTGTGCTGATCAAACGTCTCATCGTCTGTGATGTAATGGGTCTAAAATATCTCTAACCAAGTCGACAGAGTTGTTTCAAAGCAGTCTGGTCATTAATTAGAAATTCTTTTTCTCATATCTTGATAATATTTAATTATCTTGACAGTATTAAATTTATACTTTAAAAAATTAGCTACTCAACATCACTCTAAGATCTCTCACCTGAAATCCTCCCTGTTCGTGTATTTATATAAAACATTTTATTATAAAGTGTTTTGTGTAAATATGGATTTCTTTTCTTTCTTTTTTTTAAATCACCGCATGTCGCCTGACTTCAGGAGCTGCTCATAGACCTCCGTTCCATCTGTGGGGAAGCAGGATGACCTTGAGGATGTAGTGGAAGGTCAAAGCTGTGACCTGATTTGATTAATACAGTGAGGACGATGTGTGAGAGGAGGGAGTCGAATCGAGCACTTGAAATAAAACTGAAATGAATTAAACATTGAGATAGTCATGAATTTAACAGGGAGCAGAGAGAGAGAGAGAGAGAGAGGGAAAATGTAGAAGATAGGGGAAAAAAGTATTTGTGTTCTATACAAAGCTGATTTTTTTGTCTTATCAACTTCAAAAGAGAGAAAAAGGAGAGACTGTGAGAGGATGAGTGTTTATAGCTGCTATAACGTAAATAGATATAAATAGAAAAGCAAGTAATGGCTGTGATATAAGAGGAATAAAACACGTCAGGACACTTCAGGTTAAAGTATCAGGAAAATCATCAACACCTTCCTTTGTCTTGCTTTTTTCTGTCTTTCATTATCCTACTTATCTTGTTTTAATTCTCTCTCTCTCTCTTTCTCTCTCTCTCTCTCTCTCTCTCTCTCTCTGCCCCATCAGTCCTGATTCAGAGCTACAGTGAGGGGGTTAAATAAAAAGCTGTGCATGATTCCAGGTGATATTAGGAAGTGAAAATCAGGAGCTGAGCCCAGAGGAAATGCAGCGGAAGGTGAGAATGAGACTCAGACAGAGGTGTGAGGGTGCGGTGAGCGCCTGGCGCTGGATGGTGCCCGGTGAAGAGTGTGTGAGGAGTGCGGGTGTGTGTGTGCTGTGAAATAAATAAGCTCTGCACTCAAACGGCAGTGGCTGAATAATAAGTGTGTGGGGCTTTAATTAGGATCTGAACCACGCGAGACGGAGTTACAGAGAGGTACAGAGAGAGAAAGTAGCGGAGAGGAGAGAAGAGCAGCCGGTCATTACTCTCTCACTCTTTCCTTTTTTTTATTTTTTATTATTTGTGTCTTCTTCACATTGGGTTCCTTATGCTGATGGAAAAAAAAAATCCAAAATGTTGAGTGAGTGCACTGGGTAGGGTGTGCTCTCATCCTCTGGAGAGACTGTTACTTTAAACCCTGTGTTGGAAGAGGCTGTGTGTCTGTGGCTGACCCACGTGGGACTGAATCCTCATGTTGGGAGGAGGTTCCATACTGTGCAGACCCCAATATCCCTGCCTTGGGCCCACAGCCTCATGTTGTCCACAGGACAGGGCTCTGTGTTAACCCTCTGCCAGAGGTTTGGCGATGCCTCATTTTGGCCAAATGGGTAAGACCACTAGTTGAGTGAGGTCCTGTGTTGGGCATATATACGGCTGAAGTCCCATTTTGGGCTGAAGACCTACATGGGGTAAGGTCTCATGCTGAATATAAACCCTGTATTGGGAAGAAACCATAATTCCAGTGGTGGAACATTTAGTCTGAAGCCCCATATTGTACAGAAGCTCCATTATTATGTGTTGGTTACCCATGCTACATGAGGTCGATATACTATAAACACGAAGAAACCAGAATCCCTGATTTGGGCCGAACATCATGTTGGGCAGGAGATCCGGCCATGTTTGGTTAAATCACCATGTTAGGAAAATCCTCCTGATTGGATGGATGCCATCGAAGCTTCAGGTCCTGCAGATGTTCAGCAGAAACTCCATTTTTGGCCATGCCTCCTGTTGGTCAGAAGACCCGTGCTGGGCAGCATGATTATATTGGCCACAAGCCCCAAATTAGCTGAAGCCCCAAACTGGAATAAATGCCCTATGTTATGAGCCTTTGCTTAAGGTCTAGATGATTGAACCTCCCTGTTGGGCTGAAACTTTGTTCCCCAGTTGGCCAAAGCCTGCTCCAGGGCCTCTCCTCCCCTCCATCAGGGCGATACACAGAGCCTTTTGATTTTAAGAGACCACTGAAATCTGGCTATAACAGTTTCCATCCAAGGAATGTATTTTTACACGGTTGACGTCTTATATGAACACCAACACACATGATTGTATCCTCACAGATGGTGATGGTCAGTTGCACACACACACACACACAGACACGCATGTGTCCACCTTCACTGTGTGTCCTGGTTTAGTGTCACTGTACATCTCTCATCTGTTCATCTCCACCACAATCTGTCTCAACCCTCCGCCAGCTCTCACATCCAAAACCTACAGCGCTTATTTTAAGCAATAAAATACTTGCATAAGAGACAGAGAGGATGCGGAGCTTTTGAGAAATACAACAAATAAATAAATAAATAACAGCTGAGGGTTTTAGATAAAATAATTTGTGTTCCTGTTTCACGGCCCGCACTACATTGATCCTGGTGGTTAGTAATTAATAATTAATACAAACAAGGTAATTTAACATCATAAATACTGTTGCTGTGTTTATTTCAACATGAATATGGTTTTGTTGATGCTGAGTTACGACAGAGGCTTCGCTCGGCTAGTTAGCTAGCGATGAAGCGTGAGTGTGATGGCAGGGAATACAGTCAATCTGTAACATCTCTCTCTCTCTCTCTCTCTCTCTCTCTCTCTCTCTCTGCCTCTCATCTCTTGTAAATATTTCAATCTGTTATCCTGAAGATGTGATTCTGGCGGAGGTTGGTTTGAATTTCCCCTAAAAGCTTTACATTATTAATTCATAAATCCGTTACAGTTAAATGAAACGCAGGAGAGTCGTCTGAAAGAAAGTGACGAGAGGGAAAAGAAAACACTCCACTGTTGAAGATTAAAATGAGATCTAGGTGAGTTCTAGCTCCTGCTGAGTCCCATTCTGTCTCGAAATCCAAGACACTTCTGACGGAGTAGCTGTGATTTTTAGATATTTAAATTTTTTTAAATAGAGATTAAACACCATCCTGCTATTGAATTGCGGGAACAAATAAGAGAAATGTATAGGAAGTCATATAAATGGAGAGACACAGAACCCAGATTATGATGAATATTTCACTTCATATACGAGTCCGAGAAGGTTAAAGCTTATCATACGCCATTTATTTTAGGCATTGCAATTTTCGATTTAATCACACTAATGTTTAATATCTGATTTGTCTCAAGCAGCTATATTTCTTACAGATTGTAAAGTATTAAAAACTACTAAAAGTATTTCATATTGTGGCGTGGGCGGGGCAGCGGCTGACGACCGTCATGCTTTGCGGCGGGTTGCTGTGTGTTCACCCTGTTGGGGAAAGGTGTTTGGGTTAATGGCGTCGGCCAAGTTTGGGTGTGTTGAGTATGTGTGTGTGACCTGTTGAATGTGCTCCGGTTCATGCTAAGGCTGAATTGGGTCTGGTTCTCGAGTGAATGTGTTTCTCATGCTATATGTGTGCTGTGAGGAAATAAAGTACTCCCAGCCATTTGCATTGGGAAGCAATCAAGCCGACTCGTCTCTCCAAGATCCTTTCCGGCGGTAAAACGCTACAATACTGTATGTATAACACGTGGTGTTGATTTCATAGAAAGCAATTATCTTTTTTTTTCTTAGCTTTATCTACTGCTCGACACTCCGGTCCAGTAGGGGGCGGTGATGCACAAACTGAAATTAATTGAATCAATCAACAAAAGATTAAATTTCATTTAAAAGTGCAAAGTGCAGCTTACGGCAACCAAGAGACGAGACGAGAGAATGTTAGAAGACTTTGCCTGAAATCGCTAAGAGAATGTTTTACATTAAGTACATTATCACTGCAATTCTGGTACAAAGTCTTGACTGAACTGGCTTTTAAAATAGTTTAAAAAATGTAAACTTTAATTTAATTCTTGATGTTACAATCGATGCTGCTTCTAATAACACGTTTCAAATCAACACAACTTTGGACTGTTTAAATTCCGTGCAAGAAGTTCTTGCAAAGAAAAGATCTATTGCAGCACAAAGTATGATTAATTATGGGCTTTATAATAGATTCATACATTTTCAATGGTTCATATTATATTAATTGATACTTAAAAAGTTAATTAAAGTACAAAACCTTAGGGTTTCTAGTCCAACCTACAGGATGAATTCAGGAGCCATTCTTACACCACAGAGACTTGTTAAGCACACATTGTACTAATAGTAAAGAGATTTAATTATCGATATGGTAATGTTTTTATGTAAGGAGATGTTTAGTATCATTTATGGAAGGAGCCTCCAGTTCCAGGGCCTCCCTTGCTTCCACAATATGTAATGAAACTGTAAAAAAAAAAGTACAATGATTCTGAGCTGAAAAAAGAATAACTCATTCGAGGACTGCAGTATCATCAAGCCAACCCAGTGCTGATTATTTTCCTATAGCTGCACCACACACAGTGGTTTATTCATTACTTATCTATCATCTGACCTGAAACTGACGGTAAAAACGTCTGACTAAACCTCACCACAGAAACCTCGAAGCTTGAGCAAGACTTTCATCTGTTCAGCTCCATGAAACCACTCCAAATAAAAACGTCGGCCAAATGAATAGATGTAAACAGCGAGCGTCTGGAGGTGTCCATGCATCACAGATTCCAGGCTGTAAGCTCCAAACATTTGTAACCGGGTTCAAAACATGAGACTTTTATTTTATAGTGTGTTCATTTTAGAAATAGATTTTAAAAACTCAGATGTAATAT
The DNA here is from genome assembly GCA_030014365.1 of Clarias pachynema. Classification (NCBI taxonomy): domain Eukaryota; kingdom Metazoa; phylum Chordata; class Actinopteri; order Siluriformes; family Clariidae; genus Clarias; species Clarias pachynema. The sequence goes on along the minus strand of JAQMYL010000009.1, from coordinate 26,689,688 downwards.
GTTCAGAATAATATTCATATAAATGCGTATCGCACACAATATAGACACAATAATCAGTGAATACGAGAAGACGCTGTGCAGTTTAACGTCAGAGCTTCGTTTTGACTCCAGTGTAGACAAAACAAGAACTGTGTCACTCTTGAATTATTTATAACATTCACTCCATCTGTTTTTCCCTCCTCCCAGTCTGCTTCGCTTTCCGCCTGTGTTTACCGTCAGCTCCAAATTTATTGGCACCCGTGACTTGAATCATCAAATAAAAAATTGTACAAGCACTAAAGTTACATTTGTCTTTTTTTTATTTAAAAAAATATATATATATATAAAACTTCTTAATTGCAGATATTTTTTCCACACGCCATTAACAGCAGTTTTTAACAGCCGTTCGTATGAGAGGGGAACTGACTAACAGTGTTAGAGCAATGTTTTCAGAATAAATAACATTTTTAAATGTACTGGCATATTTTTAGAAATTAAATAAACTATTTATGAAATGTGATAAACCATCTGTCTTTTGTGTTCAAGGTCAACATAATGAAATGTGATTATAAATTCTTTAATTTAACATTTTAAACTATGTAAAATTGAATATGATGAGAAAAATACTTTTACCTTTTACTTTTACTTTTGCTATAAGACCTAACAGCTGTTTTATTTGTAGTGCTGTGCAAAAGTCTTGGGCACATACAAAAATATGGTATAACCAAAAGATGCTTTTGAAAACTTTTATAAAGAGCAATAAAGAGTAATAAAAAAAAACCTGTCAATATTTGTGTGAGTGAAAACTCATTGTTTAAATCAGGAGTTTTAGACACAGATTTGTGGAGTTTTATAAGAAAACAGCTGTTAGGTT
>JAQMYL010000009.1:26671494-26682877 GCA_030014365.1 Clarias pachynema | reverse complement strand
TATATATATAATTATTATTATTATTTATTTATTTATTTATTTATTTATTTTTTACAAATGCAGTGTTGGGGTAATATATTCAAGTAGTACATTACAAATAAATATATACTGTACAACTAATTACAGTTGCTAAATACATGCTCTGGTGACTAAGCAAATTGATTGTGCTTTTTGGCCTGTAAAATGCAGTTATTTTGCAGTTATTTCCTATTAATTTGGACGCCATCTACTGCTGTTCATTATTATGAGTAACAACCCCAGAACCGTTTACTGGACATGTCTTTAATATGTTTAAGTAATATCAACTCACATTTACATAAAGTATAGCATATTACAAAACAGAAAAAATAAAATCTACAATCCCATAATATCTTTGATCTGACGATGATGGCCTGACATACGGCATTTTGCATCAAGTGAACAATCATCATCCTCATCTCCATCAGGTGATGCGCTGGAGAACAACCTACAGTATGTTGAAAGCAAAAACAAAAAGATCATGGGCTAAATCAAGTTGTCCTGAGGCATTATATTCCCACAAGTTCAACATCATTACATCTAGCTTTATAATAATACTGTATATACAGTTGTGAACAAAAGTGAACGTCACTGTTTTCATAATCCCAAACACAATGACTATACAGAAAATAAGAATAACTTATTTTATCCTATTAAATTGCCATACAACTATCAGTATTTAGTTTGAAGTCATTTTCTTCTAAACCTGAAGTCTTTGTACAGAGGTGGACATCCCCGCTTTAGAAAGTTTAAGTCCTGCCACTTATTTGTCCAATCAATTAACTAAAGCAGCAGATTTTAATGAACACACCTCTCCACCCCGACCTGAACTAATTAGTGACTCCGTGCACAGAGAGAACTAATACATGGCACATGTTATCTTAATACTTTTGGCCACCACTGTGTATGTCTCTCTCTCTCGCACATGTGTGTGTAACAAACATCAGTCTGGGTCTCATGCTCAATAGCCCAACTTTAACTAAACTTACTTAACTAAATTCCTTTATGACAGTTAAATGACTATAATATCCGACAGTATATAATGAGTGTACTGTAACACACTGCAGGTGCTCTGACCGGGCCGTGACCCTCCACCATCACGGTCAAGCTCTTTCTCCTGCAGGTGTGTTCTGTCTTCTAGACTCACTGGGGACGGTATCGAAGACGTCCAGTTCCCTGGGTCACATGACTGACGGACGGATTCCGTTCTGGCTCGATTGCTTTTCCTGTATTGAATTTTTATATTTGAATTTCACAGCTTGAATTTTTCTATTTGAATTTCACAGCTTGAAATGGACTGTTGAGAATTTCATGTGACATTCAGAGAACTTAAATTCAAAGATGTTGATTTTTAAAGTCAAATATTTCAGTTTAATAAATTCAGTAGTATTTAAATTTCAAAAAGCGTTTTTCAAAGGCTGATGTAATTCAAATAATTATGATGCTAATTTGCTTCCATAGATTTCTCTATGATGAAATAAATTGCACTAGAGAGTACTGTACAATTAAATGCAAAGTAGAATTTTTCAATGAAAGTAATATAAAAATAATAATAAAAAATAAATAAAAATTATAAAACTTTAGGCTGAACGTTTGCTGAAATATTTGCAAAAGTTATTTACAAAATAAAAAGAAATAAAAGTGGAAGGGTATAAATTATACAGGATTTTAAAAAATTTAAAAACAACTTTTCCGAAATGCAAAATGGCTTCCAAAGCTTCCCCAAAATGACAGAAAGGCGAGTCTGCTCCCTGTGTTCACCCCAATGTTTTTTTTTTAATGTTTAGACTGTAGAATTTTGGAGGTGATTCACTTCTAAAAGTTTTTTTTAATTATTATTCCCGCCTCTGGGTCTGTGTGCATGGAGTTTGCATGTTCTCCCCGTGGGTTGGTGGGTTTCCTCCTGGTGCTCTGGTTTCCTCCCACAGTCCAAATACAGTACATGCAGATTAGGCTTATTAGGCGTTCCCTAATTGACCGTAGTGTGTGAATGAGTGTGTGAGTGTGAATATCTGTGTGTGTGTGTCCTGCGATGGATTGGCACCCTTTTGTCTAGGGTGTACCCCGCCTCGTGCCCTAAGTCTCCTGAAACAGGCTCCATGCCCCTGCGACCCTGAATACTAAATAAAGCGGTATAGACGATGAGTGAGTGAGTGAAATATGTCCTGTAAGTGAACTTACCCACAATGACTGTTTAAACATTTTGGGGTGAACACTTGGAGTGGACTCGCCTTGGGGTTATTAGATGTACTTTGGGCGCCATCTTGCATTTGTGAAGAGCTGTTTTTAATGTTTTTTCTGGTATATAATGAGGGACAAGATAAGAAGCTCGTATCACAGTATGATTGAAACTTCAAATTATAAAAAAAAAAAAAAAAACTAAACAAAAAAAACATGCAGTGAATGTTAAGATCTAACATGTTTGACACAGAATAATAATGTAGACTCGGTTCTGATGAAAATTAAAAAAAAAACATTGATATGCAAACGAGATTAGTCTAGATATAAATTTCCGACTTTAAAATAATGAATATTACAAAACAAAGATACATTTCTTCTTTGCCTGTTTTTCATAATTAAACAGATTTTGAATAAAATTATAATTTGTGGCTAAAGTCTGTTCGAGAGCAGCAGGGTGAAAGTAAAGTAGGATGACATCGTGGTTGAAAAAAAAGATTCACAGAATTTTCCAGGTGCTGCTGTTTAAGAATCAGCTAAAATGCATTTCTGTGTATGCTGATCGAGTTTATACTTAATCTTTTATGAAAACAAAATGAGGTTAGACTCAGGCTGCATTTTTTTTATTTTTCATCATCTCATGATTCATGAATATTTGATTTCCAGACTTTCGGCAGTGAAGCGAGTAGAAGGAATTAGAAATGAGTCGATATTTTACATTTAAAAAACATTTTATGGGGAAAAAAAATGAAATAAAGCCAGGTCTGTTTTCACATTTTATTTAAGTTCAATTTATTTTTTCGTGTGTAAAGCTATGGGGATCAGATTTCATTAAACAGTTTAGGTTTTTGATGGAAAGAGTAAAATCTTATTGTTCAGGTGAGTCAAATGATCGGACTCGGTGAACAGATCGTTAGTGTGAGATGGATGTAGAACAGCGAGGGGGCGTGTCAGCTTTGATCCATGTGTCAGTATGGAGGTTTCTTTGAAGATCAGAGGGACCTTGATCTACCTATCAATACTTACACACACACACACACACACATACATACACACACACATACACACACACCACACACACACATTCTGACCTAAAGAGGACGTGTAGTCCTGCAGCACCAGCATACTTATTTTGCTTAAATCTGCTGCAATTGATTGTGTGTACTGTATGTGTGTGTGTGTGTGTTGACATTGATTAGATTTGATGCAGTTCCTCAAATGACCACTAGGCGTGTGCCCCAGTAGTGCATCAATCCCCATGTAATCCATAACAGAAATAAACATGTTTACAGCCTGGTACAATATAAGGGTGCGGTCTCCATAGATAGACAACACATTCATGTCACACCTGGACGGCTGAATTTTTATGTAACTCATCAGTTACAATTACAAATACTTTGGGTCGATTTGAGTGACAATCGCAATGCAGGTGTGAAACTGCGAGATGTTTGCTCTGCATCAGTTTAGCTAACCAGCTACCTGAGGAAAGTAGACATCTTCCAATCAACACACAGGATCTGTTTGCTCCTCCCATTTGCTCAATTATGGATTAATCTGGGTTTAGGCAGGTTTCAGCTCCTGGCAAGATGATGACGACCACATCTGAGCTTCTTCTGAAACACTGTGAGTGACGTCACAGAGGGTTTGTCCAGTCCTTATACAGTCTGTAAGTGTGACGTGATGCTGGTTCTGATTTCCAGCATCATTGACGGTCGTGGCAGTCAGGTGAATAATGTTTGGCTTTCAGAAGAAACATGGAGCGTGATGGCTGTTTAATTACATTAACTTTCCTAGACTAAGTAACTCTAATGCTATTTAAGCAGCTATGCTGAGTGTGAGTGTTTAACGTCTCTAAAAGTTTTGTTTGGCCGCTCTGAAAGCATCTATCTTTTACCCTCAGAATCCCAGACATTTTAGCGTTGGCCTAATTTACATAAAACCTGCATATTTGAATGTTTTAATTTGGGTTTTTGTGGTGAGTATTTAGGGTCCAGATAAAGACTTACTGTAAAATTCTCCAAACTACTTCCACATCATCTAATCAGTTGTGCACATCATAAAATCAATTTCTCATTCTTTTGAACAAACTTTGATAATGATGATGATGATGAACGACTGCCTGCTATTTTCTACATTATCAGTTGCTTGCGTCATTGATTAAAAGTCAGGTCAGTCTCTGTTGAATTATCACGTTCGTTCCCTACAGAAGCCCTTACATCAACTCTCCTAATCTATCAAGTGCATTTTCTATACATCTCTACTAAGCTTTTCCTGTACAAGTGTCCTGAATTGATGATGTGCTCTCAAGTGAATCCTGACCTTCACCCATGAAGAGAAATGTTAGATCAATCAATGATCAACCAGTTCTCTAAAATAACTCCAAGGTGCATCTCATGAGCCTTTATCTGGCCAGACAGAGCACAAACAGAGTGTTAGAGTGTCTGAGGAAGAAGGAACTGAACGGGGAAATCAACAGCCAGGAAGAAGAAGAAGAAGAAGAAGAAGAAGAAGAGGAGGAGGAGTGAGGCTCTGTGTAGAGTGGAAAGGTAGGAATGCAAAGGTAGAAGAGGTTAAGGAGGTAGGAACGTTCCTTGATGTTCTCAATCATGACCTTCCAATGACTGAGGCTGGATGAAGGGTGCGGCTGAATGTCAGGAGAACAACCGTGGCTTCTATTCAACCACTCAGGCATGTACAGTATTCCACTTACAGGTAAAATGTTAGACTAACTCTAACTCCATTAGACTAATGGTGATGAAGACAAATTTCCAAAATAGAAGACAACAGTGTTTTTTAAAACATTGACCGGGTGACACCAGATGAGGATCAAACAGCTGTACCTTCTACAATTTGGATAGAATATAATAGTACCTGTTCTTTACATCACTGTCTAGTGCTGTATAGTACAGTAAGTGCCACCTGTACAGCTACGAAGGAGAAAGGAATACACAGTTTATTTATATTTCTTTGTCTATTATGGAAATAAACTGTATAAAATATATGAAACACTTTCTTTTCTCCTTCTGTGATATGGCGTACAATAGAACTGGAGACAAGTGATCCACATGGCACCTACAGTACGTGTACCCGGATAAAACTGGCTTCAACCTGGCCCAATGCAGAAGACATAACGTGGTTGAAATGTCATCAGCCACAGAGCTCCCGGCCCGCGGAGAGGGAACGTCACTGTGTGCTGCTGTTTCACAACATGGTGCGCTGACACATACAGTATTCCAATTATAGGGACAGCGTCTCCTCACCTCATCTCTGAGATCTCATCCCTGATGAGGAGAGGCGTCCGATTCCAGATGAGTCACCAAATCTGTTCCGGCTGTGGTGGAGTAGGGGTTAGCGCCGTAGCCTTACACATTCAGGGTCGAGGGTTCGATACATACCTGCCTCGGGTGTGTGTGGAGTTTGCATGTTCTCCCCGTGCTTGGTGGGTTTCCTCCGGGTGCTCGGGTTTCCTCCCACAGTTCAAAGACATGCCTGTTAGGCTAATTGGCATTCCCAAATTGCCTGTAAAGTGTGTGTGTGTGCTTGCATGCCCAGGGTCCAGGGTGTACCTCGCCTTATGCCACGAGTCTCCTGTGATAGGCTCCCTGTACATGATAAGCGCTATAGAGAATGATTGAGTGATTTGGTCATTTGGGATCATGTGACTTTCCATTACTCCATCCATCCATCAGGGAACATCTGTAGTTCAACTAAAGACCGTGCAGGCCAGTGGTGACCATTTTTTATTTTTGTTCCCATTTTCACAACCGTGGTAGGACCACCGGTCCACATTCACACATTACGGGCAATTTGGGAACGCCAATTAGCCTAACAGGTATGTCTTTGAACTGTGGGAGGAAACCGGAGTACCAGGAGGAAACCCACCAAGCACGGAGAGAACATGCAAACTTCTAACACCATCAGGCTGCTTTTTCCAAGCTCTTCTAGGACGCTGATGGAAATCCTCCCTTTCGGTTTTCCAGCTGGAAGATCTTCAGCCAGCCGTATACTCAGGTGACCCTGCTGGCCTCCGTGGGTGCAGCGTGTGAGGACGTCACAGCAGATGCCTGCAGAGTCTGGAGAAGGCTTTGCAAACGGTTCCTTCACTGCAGTAATCTATAAAAGTCTAACATTAGACGTGACTCCAGTCCAGTCTATATATTATAATTAATCTCTGATGTTTAATGAAGTGTAACTTTGTACTTCTGTAATTGATCTATTTGTCATACAGGAAAAGTTCCGTCTTGTGTATTTTTAATCACTTTCATCATAAGTGCTGTCTAAAATTGTGCAGGTGATCCGTCGCGTCGTGCTGTTTGTATAAATCGTTTCGAGAAACGCGCTTACTGTTTTGCAGATGTAAATGATTCTAAAGAAACAGCACATGAGAAAGCCGTCCTGCCTGACACGTGCAGTACATACAGTATATCATTTACATCTATAAAATGTACAGTATGTTTAAGTCATTTTTAAGCTCTGAACTTTCCTGTGTTACTGATTTTTTTGGCTTAAAAGTTTGTTTGCAGCTTCAGACATCGGGGAGGGTTTTTTCCCATTTTTTCTTTTCTTTTCTTTCTTTTTCTTTTCTTTTCTTTTCTACCTCCACATCACTCCCTGCACTCGTCTGTCATCACTGCCTCCAATTTCGGTGCGCTGTCTGGATTTGAGACTCTGAAGTGCGATTAGAGTGAAGACGTCTGTGCTTTCGGTCTTCTTTTCACTTCAGGTGAGGTGAGTATTCCTCTCTACTCTAGTTTTATGTTCGAGACGTGTTACATGTTTAATTTAGGTCACGTTTTAATGCAAAACACATTTATGACAACAGGTTTAGTTTTATTATTTTAGAATTGGATGATTTTTTTTAAAATTGTGTTTTCTGTCTTTATGGTCTTATAATCGCTCAATTCTCTTATTGCAATATAATAATAATAATAATAATAAAACATTTTGATAAATAAGCTAATTTGGATAAATAAGCAAACATTTCAGAGATAAAGGTAGAAATGCAGTAAGCAGCTATAGATAGATGGATAGATAAGAACATTGACAATATTTATTATATATATTATATAATATATTGTTGTGTTATGTTTTTATTGAACAGAGTGATGTCAGTAAAGTTTACAGAACCACCGGGATTTGAATATTGATGAATATGCAGTTTTATGGCCCGCCCCCGTGCCCTCCTCCTCCAATCCCCAGCAGCCTGCAGTCATGGATCATCTATATTTATAGACTCGGGTGTTTGTCCTCAGGTTCCTCATGATGTTTTATAAGGAGACATTTTCCTCATGATGGCTTAAGATAGCATTTCCCCTGAGGTAGTGTGCATAGCTCTGAGTGTGTGTGTGTGTGTGTGTGTGTGTGTGAACAGTAGAGGATCAGATCAATTAAAATTCTCATCAGAATGATGGAAGATAAAAAAGAGAAGCTGGGAGAATCGAGAGAAAGGAAAAAAAGATGTGATAAATCATCTGGAGTGAAGACGCAATGTGACGCACTGAGACATTTTCAGTTAATGTGTGTGTGTGTGTGTGTGTGTGTGTGTGTGTGGAGGGAGGAAAAAGAAAAGTTTAAAATTAGGAATATGGATAGAAGGAAAAACAGATAGATAATATAGATTATTATTTATTATTATTATATATATTTAGACAGAGAGCTGGATAGACAGAAAAAGGTGTGTGTGTGTGTGTGTGTGTGTGTGTCCTTCCTCTGTCCTCTCTCATTAATGAGCACTGTGTCATGCCAGGTGCTGTCTGTCTCTCTCTCTCTCTCTCTCTCTCTCTCTGCATGTGTTGCGCATGCGTGCATGTGTGTGTGTGTGTGTGTGTGTGTGTGTGTTTAATCAAAATTTGTTAGTCTGTTCAATCACCAACACACACACACACACACACAAAACATCACCCCCTCCTGCTCCCCCTGTATATCATGCCAGTGCGTCGTCTCTCTCGCTCTCTCTACATTGTCTCTGCTCACCTGCTTCACTCAGCATCACTGGGTCACACTGTAGACTGTCAGCAAATGGCGGAAAACTGAGGGAGGCCAGGTGGGAGAGAGAGAGAGAGAGGGGGAGGGAGAGAACAAAAGACGAGGAGGACTAGCAGTCTGACAGGCAATGGAGAATAGAATAATAAAATAGGAGGACAGGGAGGGAGCGACAGAGAAATGGAGGGATGGAAAAAAAGAATGGCAAGAAGGGAGAGATGCAGAGAAAGAGATGAAAGATGATAGAAATACAGTGAGAGATGTGGAGAATGATAACAAGAGATATAGAGAGAAACAGAAGAATAATGATGAAGAAAAGAGACAGACGAAAATATAACGGTAAGGAGAGCGAGAAAGAGAAGCAACGACAGGATGGGTAGAAGAATGGGACAGAAAGAGAAGAAGAAGAGGGAAGGGACAAAAGGCAGCAAGAGTGAAACTGGAAAGAAATTGAGAGGGAGAGAAGGACAGGGATGAAGATGGGTAAAGTGAAGGACAGGGAAACACAGCTGGTAGTTTAATGGATGGATAGATAGAACTGTCATGCCTGTGCTCTCTCTCTCTCTCAAGATTCAAAGGTGCTTTACTGGCGTGACACATACAGTAGAATAGAGTCAATTATTTGTCACAGGTACTTTACAGCACAGTGAAATTATTTTTGGCATTTACAGTAGGACACTGGGGTCAGAGCGCAGGGTCAGGCGGCTTACACGCCCCTGGAGCAGATAGGGTTAAGGGCCTTGTTCAAGGGCTCAACAGTGGCAACTTGGTGATGCTGGGGCTCGAACCCCCGACCTTCCGATCAGTAACCCAGTAACCCACAGCCTTAACCGACTGAGCCACCACTGCCCCGACACCACTGGCCTGACACAAAGTCACAAGAACATAACAGGAGTAGATTAAAATAAATAAATAACTAGAAAGATAAAAATAAATCAACAAAATGGAGAGAAAATTAAAAGAGTAATAATGAATAAATGTATCTAAAATAAACGAGTACAAACGAGTAAACGTCTCTCTCTCTCACTCTCCTGTCTGTACCTGATAGAATCATCACTCCTAGGTGTGAATGGAGCTTTATCGAGTCTGATCACATGACCCACCTCACTCCTCACTCATCACACCTCTCTCTCTCTCTCTCTCTCTCTTGTTATGCTGATTCTTTTGCTTCCTCCCTTTTTTCACCCCTCACTTGTCTCACCTGCTTTCCTTTAAACGAAATGTCCTGAATGTCTAGAGGGGTGTGTGTGTGTGTGTGTGTGTGTGTGTGTGTGTGTATTTACATCATACAACTGATGATCTTCTTTACCGTCCTTACTCTCCTCTGTGACCTGAGACGGTGCAGTTCCCAAACCCACCGGTGTTGATGATCTCCATAGACGAGCCGTTGATGTTCATCAAAGGATGGTCGATCCGTGTTTCCCTGAAGTCAACATCCATCTCTTTAGTTTCGTTCACGAGTTGCTGGTTCTGCAGGTCATCTCTGTACACTGACTCGTCACTCTTGCTGATGAGACCCATACAGATATGGTCGTATCATCAGTGAACCTGATGTTGTGGTTCGAGTCACGAGTCAGCAGAGTGAACAGCAGTGGACTGAGCACACAGCCCTGGGGATCTCCTGTGATCCTGCTGGAGATCCTGCCTGAGAAATGGGAAGTCCAGGAATCCAGCAGGCTCAGATTTTCCGATCAGATGCTGAGGGATGATTGTGTTGAACGCTGAGCTGAAGTCTGAGAACAGCTTTCGAATGAATGTGGAGGGTGGCAGTGATGATGTCGTCTGTTAAGCAGTTTGGATGAAACGTCAACTTCACAGGGTCCAGTGAGGTGAAACTTATCCAGCAAAACTTTATTTTGCTGTGTGTGTGTGTGTGATGGGATTGCAGTCATTGAGGCAGGACGCTTGAGACCTACTTCATGGGTACGGGGACCATTGTGGTGAAGCACACTTGGGCGATGGAGCTACTCAGAGAGACGTTGAAGATGTCAGTGAGAACCTGGCGAACTGTAGAGACTCTCTGGGTGTGTATATCGGATTATAAACAACGACAGATCTTTTTTTTGTGATTTTAATAAATCCAGGTCTGAGAGGTGAGTAAATGTTTCATTCGGAGCTCGAACGTCTATCAGGCCGTTGTTGTCTCAGAACTTAGACCTGAAGAGACGTTGAAGAGAAGCTCCAGACTCACGAGAGATTCTGTGGATAACGGCAGAGATCAGGTCGCTCTGAGGGAACGTGAGTGAGAATAATCCTGTCCTCTGGGAAGGATACCGAGTCCAGGAGATTTTTGATGACACACACACTCGTGCTCAGCACACACTGCCCTCAGTAGCAGATTGATGGAAATTCATTTAGCCCTTTCATCCAGTGAGTTCTTTTGTGTGTGTGTGTGTGTGTGTGTGTGTGTGTGTGTGTGTGTACCAAAGAGAGGAAGTGAAAATGAATGACACTGTGATAAGATCATGGTCCAATACGGAGTGAGGGAGAAGTTAATGAAGATACACAGAACTCCAAGAAATCTTCAGTAACGTACTGGAAATACAGACTGCAGCAGTGCTTTAATGTGTGTGTGTGTGTGTGTGTGTGTGTGTGTGTGTGTGTGTGTGTGTGTGTTATTTACCGTAGTTAGTTAGTATAAAAAAATAACCCATACCAATCCAGTCTCCATGAATCACTTATTATTAAGGAAATCTTTAACCTTTTTATTTAATACCAGCCGTGCCCACGACTTCACGTAGAGTTTAATTGCACACTCATAAGCGCGTTTTAATAAATGTACAGCGCCACCTGTTGAATTTTGAGAAGAACTAATGATTTTTTCAATGTAAATTTTTTATGACATAAGTGCGTTTTCCATGTAAATGTCAAATTATCATATCTAATTAGGGCCGATTGCGATGAAACAAAGTATATATGTTATCTCAAGCTCTGCCAAATACATATAATGTTCAAATTAATTTAGTAGATTTTACGTGATGCCGCACAAACACACAAACACTTTTACTCACTTACTCCAGAGAGACTCATCAGACCTGAGAATTTTGTTTCTCATGGAAACAAAATCTGACAGAGTGACCATCGGGTTCTTGGTCACCCCCCTGACTGAGGCCCTTCTCCCCCGATCCCTCAGTTTAGATGGCCGGCCAGCTCTAGGAAGAGTCCTGGTGGTTTCGAACTTCTTCCACTTACGGATGATGGAGGC
>JAQMYL010000009.1:26622012-26633586 GCA_030014365.1 Clarias pachynema | reverse complement strand
TTGCATTCACATCAACGCAAACGAACCGAACCAAGGGACCAAACACGTTTGGTGCGCACCAAATGCTGTAGGTGTGACAGCACCCTAAACTGTAAATGGACCAAACCTCCTCTTGGACCTTATGCCACTCAGAACTCATCCACATGTGGCTCTGTTTAAATCCCAGTTAGGATTAGTTTTGCTTTCATCATTGTGTTGTGTTGAACCATACAATTTATTTATTATTATTCTGTACCACTAGGGGAACAATATAAAAATTTTAATCCTTTAATTTTGATGACAAACCACTTCAGCGTGTGTTGTATTTTAAGCAGCAGTATATGTGTTCAGTACAACCTTGGATTGTGAAGAACTTTGGAGTAACCTGTGAGTGTTTTGCCAGATGAGCAAAAGTTTAAAATAATAATTTTAACTTGATAAATGAGTGAGGGCTTGAAATATGAGTACTGTAGAACGTATACACTTTGTCTGCCGCGCATCACATGAGCACAACTGAGCCAATGGTTCTCTCGCGCACGCTGTGGAATTGTGGGTAAGCGTCTCCCATGCTTAGTCTCAGTGCGCCTGCATCACTTGTATAGTCCATATCCTTGCGCGTGTACTGTTTCTTATAACATTGTGAACCTGTGTGCGCACACGTAACGCATTTTTTCTATTTTGTGTCCAATTGTAATGACTGTTGTTCAGGAACTGTACTGCAACAACAGCCTTCGAGAAGAAAACGGTTAAAAACGCTGTAGCAGGTCGGGAGATTATGTTTAACATCAACGCAACGCCACATTTCCGCAAAATCCTCAAAAGGAGGCAAAAGCAGGTGTCATTGGAGAGGTTCCTTGTTAAAGTCGCACAAAACATTTATGACTTTAGTTTGTGTTTCCTATTTTGTTTGAAATTATTTCCGGAGTGTTGACACACATCTGAGTGCAGTTTACAAGAACTACCCCTCAAGATTCCTTGGTACACCTGTGAATAGCTTTCAGTGCTTTTGAGGGTCAGGGAACCAACCCCAAGCAACAACAGTAGCTACCTTCAGAGGACTACACTACACTCAGAATGAAACAAAGCCTGTGCGTCTTGTGTTAGACACATGGAATATAAAAAAAAAAAACCTCTCTTTTCTGCGCGTTGTTTTGTTGTTGTTTTTCTCCATGTGTTTACGAATGTCTGTTTTTCTTTTTCATTTCTTTGTCTGCTTTCTTTTATTTTCTTTGAATGTAATCCTTTCCCAGTTGACCAGGCTGTTAAAGGTTTTTAAAGATTGTGTTTTAAAATTTTTATTTCAGGAGAAAAAAAAAGCCAGTATGTGTGGTGAATGGAGTATTTAACACCATTGGGGCATAAAGTAAAAATGTATAGAAAACAAGGATAAAATATGTTGTGACATTTATATTTTTTATTGATCAGTGTGCTGGATTTTATCCTATAAAATATCTTCTGCACAAGCTGTAGTTTTAGAGTAGAATATCATTGATCGCAGTGCTGGTGTAGTTCGGTTTAGTGCTGCATGATCAGTGTATAGTCAAATCAATATCCCTCTTCTTTCAGTTTCCTTTTAAGGTTGCTCCTGTAAGATTGAAAACTCCTCATGCTTCCCGTAGGTGTATAGAAATTTCTCCTTTGCTTGCCATTACGTCACTTCTTGATCCTTCCCCGTTTCTCAGTCCACCCGCTTTCCTCCCTGGAGAATTATAGGAGGCTTGCGGCTTGAGAACGCAGGTGCAGCGATACAAATTCATTTTCATATCGCAGAGATTAGAGACGCAACACCGTCACAGAAATCCATTTTCACAGCCTTATTTATTTATCATCAATCAGGGGCTGGTCTAAACTCCACCACTGAAGCCTTTGCCTCCTGACGTCCCGGTCGATTCCATCACTTCAGAGGATAACTAGATGAAAAATTAATTATTGGAGAAAGCTGTTCAGAAGTGAGGGCACGAGATCTGTAGTAATGAGTCGAGCTGCAGCTGAAACGACAAACAAACAGTGTAAGCGTGTGTATGCTTGAGTCGAGATGATGAGAGTTGGATGACTTTTCTTGCTCACGTCTGCTGTGCTGCGTCTTCATCTTAAGCCTGCTGTCAGGGAGGATTTATTTATTTATTTATTTTGAACATACATTAAGATATTATGTAGCTGTTCAGAAAACGTGATATTCTCCTTAGCTTCTATTGATTAGATTACTGATGATGGTATAAGTCTGATTCTCTCTAACACAACATTTACACTAGGCGAATTGAATAACACTGATTATCAATTGTTAACTGCTGTGACAGGATCATTGGTCATCTGGACCTAGCGTCATCTATGGACCTAGCGTCACCGCAGCACACCCCCAAGGGTCTTGTGGAGTCATGCCCCGAGGGGCCTGAACTGCCCTAGCAACACAAGGAGCACCAACAAAATATTGGGCTTATTTTTTGTATTTTAATTTTATAGATGATCTGTGTATATTTTTATTTTTACATTTTGCTACAGTTGATTACACTGTTTTCTCTAATCAAAACGGAGCTACAGTCGTGGCCAAACTTTTTGAGACTGAGCTAATTTTTATAAAGTCTGCTGCTTCAGTGATTTTAGGTCTTTTTGTCAGATGTTACTATGGCATACTGAAGTATAAATTCAAGAAAAATACAAGAACTTGTGGGTCTTTGTTTTCCAACTTGCCTCTTAGGGATTGCCTAAAAACACAAAGAATTATACAAGGACATCCGAGAGCAACTTCTCTTAATTGTCCAGTAACAGTTTGGTTATGAACAATGCCTTTTCCAGCATAATGGAGCTCCTCCCCATAAGGCAAAAGTGATAACTAAGTGGCTCGGGGAACAAAACACTAAAAGTTTGGGTCCATGTCCAGGAAACTCCTCAGACTCTAACACAATTGAGAACGTGTGTTCAATCCTCAAGAGGCGGGTAGACAAACAAAAACCCATGAATTCTGACCACCTCCAAGCATTGATTATGTACAGATGGGCTGCCATCAGTCAGGATGGCGAGATTGTTGATTGAAAGCATGCCAGGGTGAATTGCAGAGGTCTTGAAAAAGAAGGATCAACCCTGCAAATACTGACTGTTTGCATAAACAGGATGTAATTGTCAATAATAACCTTATGAAATGCTTGTAATTATACTTCAGTATTCCATAGTAACATCTGACAAAAAGATCTAAACCACTGCAGCAGCAGAGTTTGTAAAGATTAATATTTGTCTTTCTCAAAAATGTTGGCCCTGGCTGGACAGTGATATCTCACTTTTCTACACCACTTAACACCTGCAGCTAGTTAGTGCTATGATTAACCCAAACCATAACTAACTAGTGACCACAAGGAATTTTTTCTGTTTCTCAGTTTATCACGTCATTTTTGAGACCGTCCTATCAAAAGGTCTCATTTATCAATCTTGTTGTAAAGTTGTGGGTCAAAGTTGTATACAAATTATCCTGACACAGCTCATTTGTATTAAACGACACCCACAAACCTCCATAAATGGTAAAATGCTGTGAGTGCACATAACATGAAATGAGCAATCAGGGTAGAGGCGGGAAAAATCTTAATTAACATCCAAGGAAAAATAAAGAAGCAGTGCTAAACCTTTCGTGGGTGTGGACTAAATGTCCTTAAAGGTGCTCTTAGTCCATGACCCAGTGCTCTTGCATGAAAATGTGTTTCTGATCAAGACTCCAAAGCTCTTCTATAAATTGCTTTGGTTAAGGGCGTCTGTTAAATGCTGCAAATGTAATAAAAATAGCCTGGGGAGTGTGTGCGCGTGTGTGGTTTCAGGGCTGTGTCTGAGAGAGTGTGTGGTGAAGTGGGAATACATGGCTGCTTGCCAGGCAGTAATGGAGCAATGCATGTGTGCTGTTTAGACTGTCAGCATGGCTGAAATCACACTTTAAGCGCATACACACTCAGACATGGACCAACTACATCATCCTCACCACTGACTGTTATCAACCAGCAGTGTGTTTAGCCCATGCTCCGCAACTGTCTTATCCTCCTGATTACACTCTGTACTTCGGCCATGTCCTTGTTCCAGGTTGAGTTCCTCAGTTCAAGTTCAGACTAGGTGCCTTTACCAACTGTGTATCCTCCCTCTGATTTGAACTGCCAGCATTTGCAACGTGATGGAGCTGAAACTCAAACCATCTCGCAAGTGGCTGCTGTTTTAGAGACGTTCTGACCCAGTTGTCTTGTCCATTTTTTTTTTCTGCTTCCAACAAATCAACTTTACGGACAAAATGTTCACTTGCTGGCGAATATATCAGACCCACTGACAAATTCCACTACTGAGAAAATGAATGTTATTCACTTCACCTGTGAGTTGTCATAATGTTATAGCTGATCAGTGTATTTAACATATTTAACAGCTGTAGCTAGTTTTGTTTTGTTAAAGTTTTGTTGATTACGAAAACATTAATCAGTGAAAGCTCATATACTGTATACTGTATATATTGTGTGTCATGACAATTAACAGTTCTTATGATGGATTATTTCCGGTTATCAGTAACTCTGCCTGTGCTGCAGTAATTCATATTTGCGTAAAAAACTAAACTGAACTAAAAAGTCACATGGATCTGCTAAAGTTTTCCAAAAAATTTGATTTTTAGAATACTGATCGGTGTTCTCTGTAGATTTTGTGGCATGTGTATGGCACAGATGATTTTGCATTTGGTCATGCAAACAGAACCCCAGGAAAAAGTTGAAGGTCACAGAACTGAAACTGCGTACAGTATAAAGCACGAGCAGGATATGAACAAGTTTCTGAATTTCAGCGTTTTAGGCATATCCAATTTCTTGTAAAGTCTTTGTGAGTAAATGTGTTTGTACTGTATCCAGCATGATAAACGAGGCTATTTCTGTGTGTATCCTAAATGTTAACATACTAATGTTTGTGTGTTTCAGGTTGTCTCTCTCTGTAAGGAAGAGGAACAAACAAGAAGACGTGGACAAAGTGTAGGTCTCCCTATCCTTCTCTTTTGTGTTTGATTTATTTTTGTTTTACTACACATTTCCTATGAGTGTTAGAAATAAATACTGGTTAAATATTTAATCACAAAAATCTGTTTTTTCTTTCCTGAGTTTTTCATTTTAGGGCAGTAATATTTATTTCTCTCATTAGTATTGTTTAAACCACATACTCTACATTTTCATTTATGGTCTACGTTCATGTCAAAAAAGGACCCCACCCGTCCCCACTACCCAGCTTTTTACACTATCATTCTCTTGACTTCCAGATTAATGTTTGATTTACTGGATTTATTGTTTGAACCAAGTCTGCACCTGCAGACATAATGTTTAACCTTTAATGCGTGCATCAGATCTCTGCAGACAGAGACACTTCCAACAACAAAGTCTAAAAACTCACAAAAAGTCGAGCTGCGTGTAGTGATGAGTTTGAGCATTATCATGATTTATGAAAGTGTAAAATTGATGCCCAAGTATGGGGGAGATTATAAGACTAATCATAAAGGACTGAGTGAAACCATTACCTCTGCTTGAGTCCTGTGGAATGCATTAATTATTGCCATTGAGCTATTTTGTGACAAAACGCTGCAGAAGTGGAGGAGAAGGCAGCGCATCCCAGTTTACACCTGGCACTCGAGTCACAAGCACTCTTGAAAAGCCTATAACTGATAACTCCAACCTCATCAGCATCAAGGATCATTTTAGTACGATTTTGACACACACACACACACACACACACACACACACACACACACACACACACACACACATACACACAGGCAGTAGATCTCATTTGTAGTTACTTGATTCAACCCTCCATCTCAGATTTCACTGCACTCTGTTTGGAGATGCGGTCCAGTGGTCCAGTATGCCGAGGCATCACGCTTCGAGGATTTAGTCCAGAATTAGGATTAGTTACGGATGCTGGTTTTTCATGTCCGTGTGGTTTTATTTTCTGTCTTGCAGCATGTAGGAATTATAACGCTTATTTAACGCTGAAATTCCTCATGACGTTTCTCCGAACTGATGGATTGCACACGGACTGATGGATTACATCCGTGGCAAAAAGCCCTCAAACACCACCTTGATTTCCACCCACACCTCCTCAGAGGCGCGGGTGGATTCCTGGCACTGGCTTATTTATTTATTTTTTACGCAAACACGCTTGCGATTACACACATACAAATACTGTACATATCATATTCAGCCTCACGCTTAAGCTCAAGACTTACAGGGATTTAAAAATGTTTTTTATTTAAAAAAATTTTTTTTTTGCAGTAAGTCTGGTTTCCCAACACACCTCCATTAGTTTAACATCCACAATCTTGCATGGCTATTCAGCTCAACCGCATCACAATCACAACACGTCATGATGCACTTTTCCGAGGTGTTAGACACCGTTCAAGCTAAAGATCAAGTTTGCTTTGTAACAAAAACATTCTTGTGCTATAGTGGTATATTATTTCAGAATTTTTTATCACACAGAGAGATGCTCAGAATGCGTGGTCTGCTTAGAGGACAGAGGAAAACGCTTTGGACTGTGTTTGTCTCGCACAGCGCCACTGAGACGGCGTGTGACTGCAGTCACTCTGATAGTTTCAGCTCTGAAATTGCAATCAACATTTTTGTTCCCAAGTCTCCATCAGTGAACAGTGCGTAACCTCAACACAAATTACTTCATGTTAACTAAACATACCTTCTGTTATACAATTTAATTATTTTTTCACTCATAGCAGGGATTGATTTATAATCGTACTATCTGAAAACCCAAATGAGGATGTGTTCTTATTTCATTCTGGTTTCTTCCTCATCTTTTCTCAGCATCGTCACCTTCGGCTGCGAGTTGGTCATTAACTGATAACGATATAAATCTATAGAGTTTCTAGAATTGCAACTCTCTGTTCCTGAACTTAGTTTTCTGTGAAGCTTCTTTATGACCAGGTCTGCTGCTAATTGAATGGAAAATTGTATATTATGCATAAAAAATGCATAGTTACAACAACAACAAACAACAAAAAAATCTGCAGTTTTCAGACCGTAAAATCATTTTCTTCTTTTCAGTGTTAGTGTTACTTTTTTTTAAAAACACATCACATTTTTAAATTTATTTTTTGACTACAGTGAAACCTCGGATTACGAGTAACGCGATTTGAGAGTGTTCCGCAAGACGAGCAAAAATTTGCAATAAATTTTGACTTGAAAAACAAGTAAAGTCTTGGTTTACGAGCACCGAGTATCATGTATCAGGGATGCGCTTCTTGTTTTGACGCTGAGCATCACGTGATCACAACTGAGCCAACGGTTTTTCTCTCTCTTGCGCTGCGGAATTGTGGGTAATCGTCTCCCCGTGCTAATCAACATCCGTGTACACGTGTACTGTTTACTATAACACTGTGACCGTGTGTGTGTGTAAAACATATTTTTTTTTGTGTTTAAAAGCGCGTGTGTACAGCGCGCGTGTACTGTTTCTTATAACACACGTGTGTGGGTGCGTGTAAAGCAAAAGAAAGTCTCATTAGAGGTTAAAAATCCATTTTCTCCCTCTCTGTTGTTGACACACACACACACACACACACTAAAGGCGAGAGAGAGAGTGTGTGTATGAACCAGCACGGTGTCAAATTACGCGTGCGCGCACACATAACGACAGGCTGAGGGGCTGAAAGTAAGAGTCTCCTCTTACTTTAGCTTCACACACACACACACACACACACACACACACACACACACACAGAGCGCCTGCACGCGTAAACGGAAACACTTATCTGTCAGGATTTATTAAAGTGCAGGTTAATTCGTTTTATTTTTACTTTATATTTTGTATTAATTATTTTTATGTAATTATTTTTTGGGCTGTGGAACGAATAATTTGAGCTTCCATTATTTCTTATTGGAAAATTTGCTTTGATTTACGAGTATTTTGGAATACGAGCCCGCTTCCAGAACGAATTATGCTCAACTGTAATAGTAATCCTACTATTGTTTCTCTGAGTGTTTGACTTCAAATCCGTCACTCACGTTCCAACGTGAAACTATTGTCATGCTCTTACACAGAAATAACACACATCTTTTGACCAATCAGATTAGAGCTTTGAGCAGCGTTGTGGTATAAGTAATCACATCTCAGCAGTGATGGACTAGAAACCGGCAAAGCGACTACAAGCGACATAAAACCTTTTACATATTCTTCACGGACAAAACCTGATCATATGCAGTTATAGATAGTGTTTTATGATACACTGATAATGTGGTTCATTGGTTTTCAGTTTTATTAAGCAGTTGGTAATGATATACGGCTAAAGGAACATCGATATTGAGGTGTGGTCATACAGTAAGGTGTTTAGAAGATTTGAATTTACATGACTCTCGTGTATTGTAGGCAGTGAGTTAGAGTGAAGATGCATGAACAGATCCTGATTTTCTCTCCACATATGGAGTGTGAGAGAGTGAGAGATCTATCTCCAGCGGTTTGAATTACAACAGATGAGGGCAGTCTACCAGCTCATGTCTGCTCCTGACTTTCATTCTGCACTGGGGGTGGAGAAGACCACGATAAACAAACGCACAAGGGTATTCCCATGTCGCTCCTTATATTTCCTGCCTGCTCATCTTCACGTACACACACTCGCCGCAGTGTCCTTGAGAATCCAGTGACTTTGCCGTTCCCTTTCCAGCTCTCTTTGCTCATCTTTGTTTCTCGTACATTCCTGAGGAGAACTAATCGTTCAGCTTGAGCGAGCATTGATCACGCATGTCGGCTCTATTAGATTAGTCGATGCAGTTCAGTGCGACAGAGCTGCTGCTCGGAATTCCTGTTCAGCGCCGCTGGGTGAAATATTCATACTGCTAATGTCAGCCGTAGTCATCGTGAACATCTTTCGCATTCTCTTTCACTCTCTCTCATTACATCTCTATTACAAAATTCCCAATTCACCAATCTCCCTTCCCTGTAGTTGTCCCTCTTCATTGTTCTGTTTTTATTTCCTTTTTGTCATCCTGTCATTCATGTGCGTCTCTGCTTTGTGTAGCTCATGGTTTTGCCCCACATGCCTGGCCAGAAACAGGACTGTGTGCCCTAAAAGGACAGTTTGATGGAGAGCATCTGTAAACCCAGGGATGGTGAGCAGTGAGCGCAGGACGTGTGTGTTGGGGGGGGAGGAGAATGTTGGCTCTGTCCGAATTCAAGCTGTCAGTCTGTCACGGTTCCTCCACAGCCTCATAAATACACATTTACACTCCCTTAGTGCTTTTACTGCTACTTGTGGTCTGACGTCTGGTTACATTTGATGAACTGTCAGGTTTTGGGGAATTCACTTGGGTTTAATGTGTTTAATAAGCGACATGCTGCTCGCTAATTAAATGTTTTTTCATCAGCAAAAAATATCAGCAATAAAAAAAAAATCATCACAGCAATAACACAAACATAAACTTGTTTGAACTTGATGGATGAACTTGTTTGTATTTAATCACAAAATGTCAGAAAAAGTGCATTTGGGTATTATGAATCTCTTGAATTTGTGTCAGTTTGGAGTTTCCTAGGTTGGCTTCTATCTTGTCAAAGGGCAGATGATCTCTGCTTTCTAACCTTACATGATCTCCCTCACTCTCTCTCTCTCTCTCTGGTTCACACTTTCTCTCACAGTCTCTCTTCTTTTTCCATTCGCCCTTCCGTTCTATCTGTTTTATTTTCTTGCTGTCTGCATCTCTTATTTCCTTCCATCTTCTTTTTCCTCACCACTGGGATTCTGGGTGCTGCTGAAAGGATGTAGCCATGACGACGATTCCCAGGGGCCAACAGTCTCGGAGACAGGATCTCTCTCTCTCTCTCTCTTTCAATACCTTCTTTTTCTCTCTAAATGTCTAAGGCTTCCACTTTCAGAAGGAAGTAAGACAGAATACGCTAGTGTGAGAGGACGTGTTGTATATGGGATGACATTTGAGACCAATTAAGCAACACAAGCTATTTTTTTTTATTTAAACATGGTCTCTCTCTCCCCCCCCACCCCCCCAACTGTAATACCTTTATTAAGTTAAATGTGAATCGTAGAACTGTACCCCTGAAACCATCTTGACACATGAAATCTTCTTCTGAAATTCCCCCCAGCTGCAGTATATAATTGCTCTCAGCTTGGAGAATGATTAAAGAAAACCTTATTTTGTTTTTTAAATCCTATTCCTGCGAGGCTCATGTACTATCGTACACATACTCGCTTCTTCTGACTAAACAAAGATCTGCTTCTGTTTTGTTTTTGTTTTTTGGAGAGAAGTTGGATAAACCTGTGTGTGTGTGTGAGCTGAGAGTTACCATAGTAATGCTGATGCTCTTGAAAGAAGTGGGTGTGGCCAGACATGCATAATGTCGGCCGAGTATGTGATGTAAATATAGCAGTTAAAAAATAATAAAAAACGTTAGTTACTGGATGTAGAGGTCATCACTCTAGCTACTGGTAAGTGTGCCCTCTGTTGGACGTCACGAGTGTAGGGATGAGACGCAACGCTATGAGAAACACGACACCGTCTCAGTTCATTCAATTAATTCTCGATTCATTTTGTGAGGGAAGACACTCATGACTTAAACATAAGACGCACTTTTGGTTAATTTTAAAGCTGCGTTTTTATTTCCGACAGGTATTAATGATGTCATCGTTAAGAAATCGCGTCTGCCGTGATCGCCTCCAGACGGCTTGGGCGCTTAGTCGGTGAAACTGCTAAACAAGTTGAGTTGGTTGTGTTTCTAGGACATAAATTAGGATGTAAGATTTTGTCTGTATCTGTTTATAAGCGTCAAAGTAAGGCCCCCCGAGTGGCGCAGTGCTGAAGTGCCTGCCCTATCATCCGGAGATCGCTAGGTCGATTCCTGGGTGATGCTGTAGCCTCTCGCAGCTGGGGGCCTAGAGAGAGCTGATTGGCCGAGCTCCCTCAGTGGGGTGGAATGGAAGGCACTTGAGAGCTGTGGCTGATATGAGAGCTCCCAGCTAATCATGGGCGTCTGTGTGAGCTTACGCCGCTTTTACGATGTGTGAGCGAGCAGTTTGAAAAGGTGCGGTCGGCTGGCATCACGTGGTTCGGAGGAAACATTTGGTCTTCCCATGTCTTTGGCCCTCCCTGATTGACTTTTAGTAGTAGCCTTAATGTGGGAGCCCCCAGTGACGTGGGGATTGGACCAATTGACCAATTCACCCCCCCCACACACACACAAACACCAAAAAAAAAGCATCAAAGTATTTAGTATCAGGATGAAGGGCCGTGTCTCCTCGCATGTCAGTCATACCGCGTTACCGGCTTCGGCAAGCTTCAACACTTCAGTACGTCGTAGTCTTCGAAATATAATTTCTTAATAATAGTGTATGATAAGACATTGTCTACACGGTATGTACACGCATGCACGCGCACGCACACACACCCCTCTACTAAACTTAGTTTTAGTGCTTCCTGAGACAGTGTCATGTGATGTTATTTATTTATTTATTATTTTTTAAATAAAATTTTCTTTATACACACACACACACACACACATACTGCTGAAGTGCATGGTTTGACATTTCAACAAACAGTATACAGAGTTACAGAACTCTCTTTCTCTCACACACACACACACACACACATACAC
>JAQMYL010000009.1:26583976-26598854 GCA_030014365.1 Clarias pachynema | reverse complement strand
TCTCACACACACACACACACACACACACACACACACACACACACACACACACACACACACACACACACACACATACAGCGAGAGAGTGTGAGAGATGAGCAGATAGAGCTTCCCACACACTCTGAGTGATGTCCTCCTACTATAGGTGTTTTAAAGGCCACCTGATGTCCACTGATCGCTGATGCAGGTGATAAATCTGCCGCTAACAGGAAGTGCAGGTGATTTTATTGGCCGCAGTCCGACAACACGCCCAAGCGGAGCAGCCGCGTTTACCCAAGAGCCCTCGGTGAACTCACAGACTTACCCGCTTCCTCTCCTCCTGAATAAAAACCGTTTTATCTTGTGTGACGATTCGTCCTAATAATCACTACTCATTTCAGCCAGAGTAAATAATCTCGTGTCTTTGGATAATGTAGGACAAGGGGGTCTTTACAAAGAGAGAGAGAGAGAGAGAAAGTGGAGCAGCTTCATTCTGAGAGAGAGAGAGCGAATAGTAGAGAGACGGAGAATGAAACAGAGATGGAGAGAGTTGTGGATACAGACATCGAGAGAGAGAGAGAGAGAGAGAGAGACACTGGCACAGAGATGGAGAGATAGACTATAAGAGATTGAGAGCGGTGGCTGGAGAAAGAGGTTGATGCATAAAGAGACGGAGAGAAAGAAAAGAGACAGAGGTGAAGCGAGAGGTAGAGAGGGAGGTGGGTCGAAAAAGAGGTCGATGGAAAAGAGACAGACAGTGAAAAAGAGATGACAATAGAGATCGGAAGGGAGGAATGATATTGAGAGGATGGAGAGATTGATATTGAGACGGAGGAAGAGACAGACAAGTGGAGAGAGGGATAGACAAGTGGAGAGAGGGATAGACGGGGGTAAATGTGGAAAAGAAAACGGATGGGAGAGTGACAGCATGGTGGAGAGAGAGACGGAGAAATGTAAAGAGAGAAAGACATAGATACATGTAGAGAGCCCAAGAGATGAATGTCGATGACAGTGAGTGGTGAATGTACAGACGGACGGACGGACGGACAGATGGAGGGGTTTGTGTGTGAGGCTGTAGTTAAGCAGATCTCAGCTGTGCTGCTCTGATTAAATCCCGTGCAGGAAAGTGAAATGGAGACGAGCACTCTTATCATCAGCGTCTGATCTCCATACAGAGCGTCGCGATTAATCTCCTGCACTCGTTTTTTCCCCCTCTTTCTCTCTCTCTCCACCAAGTCCTTAAAGATTTACTTTTATTCTTTTAAGTATCTATTTATTGCCTTTTATACACATGTGCTATAACAACACCACGTCCTCAGGGAGCTATGAGGACCACCAGTGCACTCAAAAATGGGGCGTGTGTGTGTGTGTGTGTGTGTGCACGTGTGTGTTTCTTTCTTACAGATATAATTGTGCTAACACCGCCCACTGCATGTTTACATTTACTCCACTGTAGATCCGAGCAGCCCGGCACCGATTCGCTAAAGGTCTTAGCACTTGCAGATCTCTGTCGATCTGAGCCTGATGCTTCGCTCCATCAGGCCACGCCCACTCCTTCCTGACCGCTTAAAGAGTTTCAACACGAAACTCAGCATGGGCATGCTAAGACCGGTTAGCAAATCCCGCCCACTTCCCCACCCAGTTTCCAGCCAGCCAATGAGATGGCGTTGAACTGACCGATCCCAAGCCTGAGTTTTATGTTTTTGCCTCTCCAGGGTTACTTTGGTCATTGATTTAGAGATGGATTCTACATATAGATCTCGACTTTTTTATCTGCTGGTTATTTTGTCATATGATCAAATTGGACTTTATAACAAACCAGGTGTACAAGGTTGAAGCATCTGACGTCTAAACGTAGCTTATTAACTCGTACCAAAGAGTTTAATGTGCTGAAATTTATTCCATTTTACTTAGTGTTTTCTCATACCTCCAAGTTCCTGATCATGAGAAGCTTATCCTTACGCTATGCTTATTCTATCTTTTCAAAACTCTTCTTCTTTTAAAATACAAAGTAAATAACTAAATAAACAATTAACTTGTGCAGTGCAGCAAATTGTGAGACTTGCAGCAAGTGTGTCCTGGATAAAGCACATTTTTAATCACTAGATCTTATTGAAAAATTCTCTTGTACTGATTAAGCCATCTCTACCAATCGGTTGAGGTAGGATAAAAAATAAATAAAATCACTAGATGTTGCTGTTGGTGTTTTAAAATAGTATGCTGTTTCAGTTGCTTCATAGCATACAGTACCCTGAGGAATAAAAAGTTAACATTTTATGTGACTTTTCCTGATTTTATTTGGTATTTGTAAATGTATTGATACTTTTAACCATGAAGTCACATTTCAACCATTTGTAAGAAGACCTTATTAGTTATTATTGCCCCAACAGAAAAAATGAAATTAGCTATTTCTTGGTGAGGAGGATGTTAAAGGGTTATCACCATAAAGTGCGTTATGTTTAACGCTTGTGATCGCACCGGGATGTGACCCTGGCTATCTGCATTTAAGTCAGCGATGCTAATGGCTAATATTTGTGATGTGTCACATGTCAGAGTTTGAGCCTCATTCTCTGTAATGTTTCCCATCTGCATGAATCCGTTTGTCCACTGGAGGAGTGATCGCTACACGGGATCTCGACGAATCGAGCTGTAACAGTGTCGATATTCAAAAAGAGCGAAAGATAAAGAGGAAAACAGTAGTGTGCTTGAACATGGCCAGATCAGACTAAATATTAAACTAGATGAAGGAAAAAAAAAAAAAGAGAGGGCGAGTCTGTGCCTCTGTCCATGTTAAATAAACGTTTCCTAATAGAAACTTTCTCAGTATCAAAGATGAAACGCGTCTCTTTGTTATATAATGGAGTATTTTAATCTGAGCAAGTTGTACAAGACCCTGTGAACGAGCTGTTATAATGAAAACGGTAACGATTTGTGCTATTGTCGTAAATATTTCAATTTGTGCTGCTGTAGAGAATGAATCAATAGTTTTTAAAATAAATTTCTGTGACCCAGATAGCAACAGTAACCAAATGAGGGGCGTGGCTTAAGATTGGTCAGTTCTCATCTCATTCGGATGCGCTGGACTTCGGGCACTCGGCATCGACCCTCCCCCTCCAAACCACCACTGCCGAACCTTAACTGAGCCATCGTGTGTATGTGTGTATGCATATGTGCGTGCGCGAGTGTGTATGCCTGTGTGATTTGATTTCTTGTCCCGTTCTTCTCGCCGA
Organism: Clarias pachynema; assembly: GCA_030014365.1. NCBI lineage: Eukaryota > Metazoa > Chordata > Actinopteri > Siluriformes > Clariidae > Clarias > Clarias pachynema. Next base: position 26,595,645 of record JAQMYL010000009.1, on the reverse strand, counting down.
TAGAGAGCGCTGTTGAGGCGAGCGAGCCGTCGGACCTGCTGGATAGACAGAGGTGCCTGGTGGCGCTGGCCTCTCTGCGACATGCTAAATGGTTCCAGGTTGGCGCTCTCTTTCTCTCATTGTTATTGTAGCCTTATGAGCTTCACTTAAAAACAATTATAAAAAAAAATAGCATATATCTATAAAACCTAACAACATACAGTGCTGTTATTATCGTAAGGCTACAAAAGCAATTGTTACACACTTTTTTTTTTTGCCTTGTTTGTTTATTTTGTGTAACCTGCTTGTTTGTCATTAAAAAATTGTCAAGTGCTTTTACCTGGACTCCTCCTCCTCCTCCCCCCTCACCCGAACCCATAACATGCTGGACCTCTGATCACACAGAGATCCATGTTCTCACACACACACACACACACACACACACACACACACACACACACACTAACCGAGAGCAGAGTAAGACTGAAGTTACGATTTGTGTTGCGAGTGCCGTTAGCGTCGTTAGCTCACGCCGCTACACCTGTATTTCCTCAGGCGAGAGTAAACGGCTTAAAATCAGGAGTGATAGTTTTACGGATTCTGAGGGACATGTGCAACCGAGTGCCGGCCTGGGAACCTCTCAAAGGATGGGTGAGTGAGTGGACGTCTCTAACCACCGCTTTTACTAGATTTTTATATCTCGCATCTTTGATTTTATTGTACATTTTCAGTAGATGAAAGCGTTGAGCGTTTAATGTTCAACAATTACACTTTTGGCTGGCGTAAATAGATATTTGTTTTTATTAACTCACTTTTACGCACTTGTTAGCTCCAAAACATATTTATTTTATAAACAGTATACACTGCCTGGCCAAAAGATTGCTGCAATGATTAATGTGTTTCAGCTGTAATATTTCTTTCAACTCTACCTGATGCAGTGAGGAGCTTCTCATTTTTTAAACAACTATGTGGGAAGACGTATCTCATGCTCATGGAGAAGATATTACTGTCCTTCAGATATTACTGTCCTTCAGGTGGTACAAATGGTTACTGATCAGGAAGGTCAAGCGTTCAAGAACCAGCAATGCCAAGCGGCCTCTGTTGAGGACTTGGACAAACCTCTTTAAACCTGAGAAACACTGAGGCCATCACTGATTTAAACTTTCTTTAAAAAAAAAAAAAGAAAGGAAAATTAAATTTGTCTTTTAGTAACATCGTGGAAGTTTAATACGAAGTTGTTGGTTGTACCATGATATCAGGTTTGGATAAACTCTCGCTTGTGCAGTAATTGTGGCCAGACTGATGAATACATTTAGCTATTCAGCTAATTATTGTATATGCTAACACAAATGCCTTGCTAGCTAGCTGTTTGTTAATTACTTCATAATTAGTTCCATATCTATCCATCTATCTATAGCTAACTGTGTTTGTTCTGCTGGATTGTATTTATGTTTGAGCACAAACTGATAACTCCTGCTGGATTATGTGAAAAGTTAGATGTTTATCTGCAAGGCTAATGTTCACTTTTTTAATGATGGTTTTCCGTCACCAAGCTCTCGCATTGTTGACTAGCAGGAGCTCGGGTACAGAGCGTGTGTGTGTGTGTGTGATCTAATGATAAACGGTTTGGGTGGCTGTCAAGTGTTTTAAGGCATAAACATGACAACAGACTGAAATTTGCCAGTCGGCCCTCGAGGTGGTTAGGGTTGAATGGAGATGCGGTTTGTTTGTTTGTTTATTTATTTATTTATTTAATTTCATTACAATGTTCAGGGTTAGTCAGTTAACGTTAGATTTTCCGATAGCCATCAGAACTTGTCATGAAGTAAAGACTGAAGATTACTGCACCGAACCCTGCTCTCTCACTTTAGAGATAACAAACTCAACTCCAGTCAAAATCTAACACATCAGATGTAACAGATGATCTGAATAAGATGTTTGATCAGGGTTTAAACCAGGGCTGGATGATTTTGAATTTGATTTGGAAAAAAATTTATTGTAATTATTTCGACACATTTACGATTTCTATTTAAACTGCAATATTGAAATATTATAAATGTAAAGCTCCTTTGCGACAATGACGATTGTTAAAAGCGTTATACAAATAAAATTTGAATTGAAATAAATCCTGCTCTTTGAATACAGCTTCCAAACTGAGATATGTGACAAAAGTATTTCACTGTTCTGTAAAGGACATGTGACAAATAATTGAATCTTAATCTCTGTTAAGCAAAGACAACAACTAGGAAGATTTAGATGAAAAGAGTTAACATAGTTAATGAAATCATGAAGAGGGGTAAGAAGAGAAGCGCTTGAAGCGTTCATCATGTATCTGTACAAGCCTCTGGAGACCTGACTTGTGATCTGGGGTTGCTTCAGTTGCTCAGGTCTAGACTCAGCATCATTATGTGGAAATAAAATGAAGTCAGACCTTAACCCCAGTCTTTATGACTTCTTGGAGGAGACTTTTCTGAGCAGGTCGACTCTCTTGATAGCAAAAAATGAAAAACTCTGCACAGACATGTTGTGATGTTGAATAAGGTTGATGAAAAAAGACCACAGTGAACGTACTCTGTTGGCGATCCAAGTAAATATCACTGTGCGATATGTTTTTGGCCAGGCGATGTATAAATATTATATATGTAAACAGTTATAGCTCAACATGTTGGCTAAACCTCTCTAGCAAATAATCATCCTAGCCCTGACTATTCTCACGTTTCCTTTTCTTTCCTGTCGTTAGCCGCTGGAGCTGCTGTGTGAGAAGGCCATCGCGACGTGTAACCGGCCACAGGGAGCGGGAGAGGCTCTGCGCAGGGTCATGGAGTGTCTCGCCTCCGGGATCCTGCTCCCAGGTAAACACCGCTCCCGCCGCTGTACAGGGATTACACAGAGAGACAAAAACAGCACAGGGGTAACAAACAACAGCGAGATTATTTTTGTTCTTCAGATTGTGCTGTTTCACAGATCCTCCATTTTATTATCCTAAAATAACCTTATAATTGCTCTGTTAACGCTTGAACAAACCGTCCAATAAAGCCAGTCTACGTAGAGGCGACACTTATTTATGGCTTTACATAATCCTCAGTGTGGAGGAAAAAAAAAAAAGATAAAACTTTGATATGGCTTGGTGTTAACTAGAGCTGGTTTCCTCTGTCCCCAGTTTAACCAGTTTATGCACACGCCTTCCATGCTGTCATGTGGTTATAATTAATTAATAGTGAAAGATGCACATGTTAATATTTAATCCACTCTACATCAGCCTTACTTGAGCTTGTTTTGCTGAGCAGGGAGTGGTGTGATGCGTGATTTCCTGTACATGGCCACAGCGAGGGTCATAGGGGTCATGTGACGAAGATTAACATACAAGATAACGTAGGTTTATTACACACAGGGTAAAAGTCTGTCTGTCAGTGAAACAAGGTTGTGATATCGTTGTAAAAGTAATAATAGGATTAATAACATGGGTCACTGTTTTAACACTGATTTAACACTGCACATGTAAAAAGGCTTTAAAGTGTGAGTAATGTACAGCCAGGAGATTTAAATTCAGCCTGCGAGAGCCAACGCATCAGTCTGTCAAATTTCAAGTTTGACTCCTAAAGCGTGAAAGCGTCTGACGAGCTCTGACTTTTAAAAGTGTAAACCAATCTAGAAGTCTTGTACATGAAACAATGCTTTCTGTAGGTGCAGATGCAGCTCGAGATCTCCGGGTTTATGCTCAGTTTCCCTTGGGTTTAACCGTCTGGTCGCTGGTACCAGATGAGTCGGTGCGAGTGTTTTAGAACCTGCTGATCTCCTGGAGTTTTCTACACCGTGATCTCTAGAGGTCATACAGAAGGGGTGAAAACCAACAGTTCTGTCGGCCAGTTTGGTTTTAAAGCTGTCATGAAGTGTATAATAACTTATATAATCACTCTTTACACCCGCTGGAGGCAGAAAGATGTTTCCGTCTGTTTACTGATATGGTTTAAAGCGCCATCGTTATACAATTCCTGCCATTCAAATTCAAATTTTATTTGTCACATACCCGGTCATACACAGTACGATATGCAGTAGTAAATTTAACTAAGAAAGAGTAAAATATTTGTACAATACAAAATATACAATATATGAAAAATATAAGAAAAATAAGAAAAACCTAGCTGTACAATATAGAAAATATAGAAGTTAGGACTTTTTGTATGGGAATGAAGTTGTAAATAAATAGAAATATCCAGGAGGTGTTCAAAAGTCTTACAGTCTTAAACAGCACATGTACATTTCACAATTGTTCAAACGCTGTGCGAGTCCCTGGTCTGACTTACAGGAACAACTGCACAGCTCTGACAGCCAGTGTGACCTAGCGGTGTACGTCAGCATGCTAACACGATAACGTCCAACATTTTCCTTCATTCATTATTAGCGCTGTTTGTTTGACCTCCATGTAAGAAGAGTGTTCCTCGTCCTCAGGTGGACCGGGGCTGCATGACCCATGTGAGAAGGAGCCGAGGGACACGCTGGCGGCCATGACGGACGAGCAGGCCGAGGCCATCACGTACAGCGCGCAGGTGACCTCACACTCGCCTCACAACCCGTATCTGATGGCGTGAGAGCCGATTCAACCTCGAGTCTTTCCCTGATCATGAATTATAAATCAGAGGGACGGGCAAGGACAGGACGCAGAACAGTGGAGAGCCTTCGCCATGGCTCAGATTACTGAGCTGTGTGTGTGTGTGTGTGTGTGTGTGTGTGTGTGTGTGTGTGTGTGTGTGTGTGTGTGTGTGAACTGTGAGATTAGCTAGAGAATAGGGTAAAGAGAGAGAATGAGTCTTACAGGCTTATCTTATCTACTGTCTTCACATTACTGCCATCTGACACACAGGCACAAACAGCGGCTTTATCTGCACTGGTCAACACACACACACACACACACACACACACACACACACACACACACACACACACACACACACACCTTTAGCTGCAGCTTCTTCAAGGCCAGATTTCTAATGTACGTGGGAAAATGGTTCTACTAAAACCTGTTTTTGTGTGCGTGTGTGTTTTTGTGTGTGTGTGTGTGTGCTTGCATGCACACTCGCGCCATGATTAAAAGAGGTCTCTTGACTGAAGGCAAGTGAAAATGATACTAGAACGCTTAATTGCATTGCAGGACATTTTCGGGGACTTTAACTTTCTCCCCCTCCTGCTCCTCCTCTTCCTCAGCTCACCGTGTAAACGTGACCACGGCGCATCTCTACATCACGTACATCTAAGATATATAATCTAAAAAAAATGTATTATAATAATCAGGGATTAGTGATACTGATATGAGTTTCAGGTATCTGTCTGATACTGTGCGCTTTCACATGTATGGGTGCGATCAGGTTGTTGCTAGGGTATTACTGTGTAGTTGTGTAGTGACTAGCGTGTTGCTACATCATTGCTAGGGTGTTATTAATTGTTTTTTTTTTGTAGTGTCTAGGGTGTTGCTAGGTAGTGTCTAGGTTGATGCTAAGTGGTTGCTAGGGTGATTCTTAGTAGTGTCTAGGGCGTCTGGTTGCTAGGGTCTCGCTATGTCGTGTCTAAGGTGTTTGTAGGTAGTGCCTGGGGTGTTGTTCCTAGGATTTTCCAGGCGGGTTGCTAGGTTGTTGAAAGCTGGTTGCGATGTAATAGTAAGTGGCTGTTAGACGGTTGCTCGATGGCTGCGATGTGCTCCATGTTGCTGCTTTTCGTTTCATAGGCTGCTGTTGCGGTATTTCAGTTGTTGCTAGATGTTTGCTAAATCGTTGTTCGAGTGTAGCTAGATGTTTTCTCTATGGTGCTGCCGGGTGGTTGCCAGGTTGTCCCAAGTAATTACTGGAGCCTGGATTAGGTGGTGGTTGTGGTTTCTTGGGTGGTTAGTTGTTTGCCATGCAGTCTCAGGAGATTGCTAGCGTGTTAAAAGGTGGTTGCTATGTGGTCAGTGTGATGGGTAGTTTGTTAGGAGGTTCCTCGACAGGGTGTTGATCAGTGGATTCTAGGATGCGGTTAGGATTACTGACTTGCTTGCTGGTATCATTGCTGTCACGTTCCATCCACGGAGGTGCTGGGATGGGCGGAGCCATGAGCTTTCAGTTGTTCTCAGTATATCTGAGTTAGCCGCACTGCTACACTGAAACTGTAATGCTGATGTTTCCCGGGAAACACGAGCGGCCCGTTTCCCTGTGGGATCTGCAGCTCTGCCAGGTTACAGAGTTCTGTGGAAAGAATGAGGAGGAGAGTGATGAAGCGCCTTCCTGTAATTCACGTGAGACTCTTAACTGTGCTGCAGCACTGAGGGGGTCACGCTGCACCTGCACGAGCCCTTAATGACCAATAACAAACCTACAGAATCGTCAGCCTGGTTTTGTAGGCTGATGTCATGTGACCTACAGAACCGGTCATCATCATGAGATTTTAAAGCGCACTTAAAAGTTTTGTCACAGCATTGTGTGAAAATCTCTTGCCCGTTTAATTATAAATCTATACTGTGTGTTTGTGTGTGTGTGTGTGTGTGTGTAAGCTCAGGCAGCTCTGTCAGCACCGCCCCTACATCAGGCTTTAATGAAAATAAAGAAGCAGTAATAAGAGAGTGGTCTAACTCTGAGACAGGGCGATCTTGCTCGCTCCTCGTTATTCTAACGCAGAAATTCGCACCGCCAGCAAACACTCCACAGCTCACACTAACGCAGAAAACGCTGAGTCAGCTTTTCCCCTCCCGCATTCCTGACGCTACAAAATGCTAATTTGGGTTTTCAGAAAGCATGCAGCTTGTTTCTTACACTTGCTAACTCGTTAGTTAATGTCACAGCGGCCAGGTTTAATAAGCAGCGTGCCCTTTCAGAGCGCGTTATCGTGACGTGGTGAAGTGCGTGTGAGCAGTTGTTCAGGAATTTCTTTAGTCACAACAGGATAATTACTGAGGGTCTGTGTTTTTTCCCCTCTGTAATTTCTTTAATTGTTATAATTACAGTAATCGATGGTAAAAATAGCTACCTGCAGACTTGAGGAGAGATGGATGTGTGTGTGAGAGAGAAAGTGAGAATCGGATCATGTGCACAGGCGCTGATCTGAAAGATTCGAAAGCACAAAGCGTACTGTCTGTCTGGCGATTGAGCCATTAGCTTTGTGTGTGCGTGTGTGTGTGATCGCGTCCCTCCTCACTGCTCGGTTTTTAATTAATTAATGAACTCTCGAGGTATGCAGCTTGATTGCTCTTCACTTACATTGATTTATTATCAAACTCCTTCAGTCGTCTAGCTACCGGGAGCATTCTCGTAGTACAGGAGACTTTAAAATCTTCACTGCTACTGAGGTACTAAGAAGCCACGCCCCCTTTATGAGTAACAGACACAGTACAAAGGCCACGCTTTCTTTGTTGAGTGATGCAATGTCCATGCTTTCTTTATGACCTGGATACAAAGGCCACACCTACTTTGACTGACTGATATGGAGACCATAGAGCCACGCCTCCTTCAATGCTAATGATAAGCATAAAGGCCACACCCCCTTTAGTGATGACATCCATAGAGCGACACCTCCTTTAGCACTAAATAAAATGCTGTACTTTCTTCTGCAGTCTTAAAGTGTGCAGTGTGTGTGTGTGTGTGTGTGTCCTGCACATTTTATCCATCCGTGCTGCAACGCGGCTTCAGAGGAGTGGAAGATGAATGCATTAATGCGTGAAGTGTCAGGGTTCTTTCTCTCGAACGCTGTTCTGCCATTTATCATCTCTGAAAGGATCTGAGCCCCTGCCTGTTCTCTTAATGGGGCTCTCTGGCAAAAATCCATCAGTGCCGCGTTTCGGCTTTTCCCCCTGAAACTCCAGATGAACACACTGCTGTTGCTAAGCAGTCGGAGTGACCTCGGGGTCACGGCTCAGCTCTAAGAGTTTCATTAACGGGAAGAGTAACGCAGCGGCGGTGTGTAACAGGAAGTGTGTGTGGCTGTTATTACACCTCGTGTAGCGCAGCACCGTTCTGGGACTGACCTGTCAATTTACTGTGGATTGCACACAAGACCAGCTTGATAACCCTGTGTGTGTGTGTGTGTGTGCGTGTGTGTGTGTGTGTTGCAGCAAGCTCTCCGGCTGATGGCTTTCGGTCAGATCTACAAGGTCTTGGAGATGGATCCACTTCCCTCCAACAAACCCTCATCAAAATACCCCTGGTCAGATAAAGAAGGTGTGTGAGCATGCGTGTGTGCGCGTGTCTCTTTCTCTTTTTTCCCCCCCGTTACCCTCTTACCCTGATTTCTGTCTCTGTCTTCATCTTTCCTTATCTCTATCTCATTATCCCTGTCTGTCTCTTCACCCTCTCTTTCTCCCCCTCTCACTCTATACCCCCCCCCCCCCTTCACTAAAGTATTGATTCTTGCATTAAAAATAAAACCCACGTGGTGAAGCTGTGTTTAAAAGTATTAACGCTGGTGATGTTAATCAGGTTTGGGGTTGAAGAGGCCTTACGATGACGGGCTGATGGACGACAAAGACCTCATCAAGAAAATGAAACGCAACCTGAGAAAAGGTGACACACACACACACACACACACACACACAGGATTCTAAAAATAGTACATGCCGCATGTCTCCCAGAGTATTATTATCTTTGTCTGACTATGTTTTCCACTGGTCTCCTCTCTCCCTCTGGTTTATTAATTTGTTTGAGGAAGAAAACAAACTACTTTTTTTTTTTTTTTGTCCTTTACATAATGTTTTTCTCCTTTTTTTTTTATCATTCTGCCTGTGTGTTTGTTTGTTTATAGTGTGCTACTCTTTTCCATGCTGTTCTCTCCCCCTTCCTGAGCCCCTAATTTCCGATGTTTCTTACAGAGGACACACACGGCGAGTCGATGCCATTGATTAGTAATTTTTCAGTACACCAGTCCCACCCCTAACGGCTTCAGCCAATCAGCTTACAGGGGAGCCGAGTTTAGCCATTAGTCACATAGCAGATCGCGTCAGATACACACAGTGTCTGAGTGTCGGCCGAAATCAAACACACAGAGAAAGAGAGAGCAGCACGTCACTCTTCATCTTCCTCATCATCATCATTTGTAATATTATGATGCTACATTTAAAGGCTTTCTCAGCAATCATAAGAAACTAAATCTCTCTTTCCATTTTTTTATTGTTTCCTTTTCTTTCTCTCCCTCCGTCCCTCTCTCTCTCTCTCTCTTTCTTTTCATCTCTCAGTTTTAGACAGTAAAGCAATAGACTCCAACCAGCCCATGAACGCGCTCATGCGGCTGAATCAGATCCGCCCGGGCCTGCAGTACAAGCTCCTGTCCCAGTCCGGCCCGGTTCACGCTCCCGTCTTCACCATGTCCGTGGACGTGGACGGAACCGTCTACGAAGCCTCGGGCTCTTCCAAGAAAACGGCCAAGCTGCATGTAGCCGTCAAGGTAACGTTCTCGCAACGTATACAGTTGAATGCAAAAGTTTACGCACCCTTACGAAACAGTGACCTCTGTTTAAAAACTTGGTGTTTCCAAGTTTTATTCTGCTTCTTTTTAAAAATTTTTTAATAAGTAATCAGGCATCACTGCTGTAATGTACCGTTACAGTACGGAAAAAAAATCCTCTACACTCACCTTCCTGCCAGAGCTCCATTAACTTTTACAGATCTCCGCTGGACCTCCGTGCAGATCAGTAAAGATAACCGCTTAAGTTCCCCTCGTTAAAACTGAACCCTGTCTGTGTTGCCATAGAAACGAAACAAAGCGGATTAGTCACGTAACAGTAACACACTACTGACCGCAGAGATATAGCAGAGTCTACCAATAAACTGCAGCTGTTACCGTGCAGTACGTATATACACACACACACACACACACACACACACACTTTCCATGAGCATGGTAATGCTGGGGTCAGAATCCGTGCTGTTCCAGGCTGATTGTGAATAAAGCGACTTTGGAGAAGCGAGCCGGTCTAATCCTCTTTCCTCCAGAGCAAAGCCATAAAAGGAACCAGTATGGGTATACACACACACACACACATACACACACACACACACACACACACGCGCGCGCACACAAACGTGTATACACACATACACACGTACGTGATTCAGCTAGAAAAGGAAGCTGAGAATTGAATCACAGAACAGAATAACACTTTCTGACTTAATCCCATTCGGCCTGGGAAAAGTGTGTGTGCTCTTTAAAAGTGTTGCAGAAACGACCTCAACCCTGATCCCTGAAATCCTCAACATCATCACAAACTCATATTTACTGTATACTGAAAAGTTTTTATTTTTTAAATTCTGCTTTTAAACTGTGTGCTGCTGCTGTAGTAAAGTTAAAGAACGACACCTCGCGCTTTTTATCCGTTTTATCTGTTTTATCTTCAGTGACCTTCACACTGAGTCAGTGTGTTGGATGATTCTATAGAAACTATTAGATGTTGCTTGCGAATGATGCAACAGAAAAGCGTTCAGCCCATCATCTCGAGCTCAGAGCATAAGGATGCCACATCCGTCTGTGGTTTTGAGTCCATGGGAGTAAATTCCAGACTCGAGCACACTCGGTATGTCCACATGCACAGGTAATTGGAGTTATGGTTAGACCTGCTCCTGTCTCAGTATACGAGCACTTTTTTTATCCATGTCTTTATGGTGTTATGTGAAGGCAGACGCCACCGCCGTATTGTTGGCGACTCCTTCTTCTCCTCTTATGCATTTTGTTCAACGTCTGGGTCAAAGCCTGGAACGGGAACTGTGGAGCATGTGTAGAGCACCTAGGCTGATTCCTGTGTCTCACTGAGGTATACGTGCAGGAGGAGCTCAGGTCTGGGTGTGATTGTCTGACTTCAGAAAGTTCATCAACAAATCCCAAACATAATCCAGTTGTTGTTGCTGTCTTATAAAGAACTGTGCACACACACACACAAAAGAAAATATCTTTCCTGCGATGCGGTGTTCGTCGTTCCTTGTGCTGATTTGTAAGATGACATACCGTCGTTTCCCACCGTGGAACACTCGGTGTGGAGAGCAGTGCAAAAAAGAAAAAAGTGATGTAAAACAGGAAAGAACTGCTGGTCTGGCAGACTGCTCTAAGTTGAGGGGTGTTTTTTTTTTTTTGTTGTTTTGTTTTTTTCCCCCTTGTTGTAGGTGGAGAATTACAAGTTACAACTTTGTCTCACAGCACGAGAGACAAAAACAGGAATTGTTCGTATTGATTTTTTTTTTTTAATCAATTTTTCCCACTGCTTTTCCAGTAAAAGTGATTCCAGTTATTTTTCACTTCCCTGCAGTGTATTTCTGTGCACTCCTTACAGATGGAGTCGTTTAGTGTACACCTTTTAGCTATTTATATAAAACCTTATTTGCCCTAACTATTATTCTGTGCAAGACAAGTTTGATTTGTACTTTTAAACTCAAGCCTTTTGTTCTATATATTTATGATTAGAGCAGAAAAGCATGTTGTAGTGCATTCATCTTTAATGCAAAACTCCACAGAGATCTTGCTATTGATTTTTAGAATTAAATAAATCATTTGCTGCTTTGCCAGAGCTTTAATGACTGAGAGCTCCTCTTCATAAGCTCCTCTTCCTCTGCCCAGTTTGTGGTTCTGTTTTTAATGCTAATGTGATAGATTCATTGATTAAGTTTGTTTTTCAATTCAATTCAATTCAATTCAATTTTATTTGTATAGCGCTTTTAGCAATTGTCATTGCCTCAAAGCAGCTTCAC